>PVIY010010622.1:0-68039 GCA_004026745.1 Myrmecophaga tridactyla | reverse complement strand
AAAATGTTCCAATAAGCAATCACAAACACTTTTGAGAAGAATGGAAATACTGAAAGAGTCCACAAAGAAATAGAAGATATAAAGAAGATCCAAATGACAATTTTAGAACTGAAAAATATGACATTTCAAATTTAAAACTCAGTGGAAAATGGTGCAGCTGCTGTGGAAAACAAGTTGGCAATTCCCCAGAAAGCTGAGTGCAGAATTACTATATGACCTGGCAATCCCGTTTCTAGGTATGCACCCAAAAGAATTGAAAGCAAGGATTAAAACAGATATTTCCAGACTGGTATTCATAACAACTTTGTTCACAACTGCCAAAAGATGGAAGCAACCCAAATGTCCATCAACTGATAAGTGGATAAACCAAATGTGTTAGATATACACGGTACAATATTATTCAGCTGTTAAAAGGAATGATGTTCTGAAGCATATGACCACATGGATGTACGTTGAAGACATCATGCTGAGTGAAATAAACCAGATGCAAAAGGACGAAATGGAATGATCACACTGACATGAAATAATTAGAATAAGCAAGTTCATAGAACCAGAATGTAGAATATAGGTTACCAGAGGAAAAAGAGTTAATACTTAAATTGCTCAGCATTTTTATTTGACATGATGGAAAGTTTGGGTAATGGATGGTGATAATGAGAGCACAAAATTGCGAACATAATAAATAGTACTGAATCATATATTTGATTGTAGTTAAAAGGGAAATATTAGGTCGTGTATGTTATTAGGATAAAATAAAAAAATCCATGGGGTTTCACAACACAATGAACCCAAATGTAAACCATGGCCTATAGGTAAGAATCAAATTACAAAAATGTGCTTTCATCAATGTAACATGACTTTCAGATATGTGATTTTTCTGTAAACCCACAACTTCTCCAACTAAAAAAATAAACCTCACTGGATGGGTTCTATAGCAGAATTGAGATGACAGAGGAAAGAGTAAGTAAGCATGAAGATAGATCAACAGAAATGATCCAAACTGAACAGCAAGGAGAAACAAGATTGAAATAAAAGTAAAAGAACCGGGCCACGGTGACTCAGCAGGCAAGAACGCTTGCCTGCCATGCCAGAGGATCCGGGTTCGATTCCTGGTGCCTGCCCATGTAAAAAAAAAAAAAAAAAGTAAAAGAACCTCACTGGATGGATAGCTCTGTGGTAAAATTCTCACCACACGATTCCCGGAGCCTGCCCATGCCAAAAAAAAAAAAGAAAAAAGAAAAAAAGAATCAAGTAAAGATACATGTTGGGGTGCATGGGCGGTTCAGTATTAGAATGCTTACCTCCCATGCGTGAGTCCCGGGTTCAGTTCCCTGACCATGCGCCCAGAGGAAAAAAAAAAATTAAACAGAGCCTCAAAGTCTTGTGTGACAATACAAAGGTCTATGCTTATGGTAAGTGCTACACTTCTTGAGGTCCCTAAAGGAGAGAAAGTTGTGCAGAGAAAATATTTGGAGAGATAAGAGCTGAGAACTTCCCAAATATGGTAAAAAAAAAAAATCAAAAATAAACCTACTCATTCTACAACTCCCAATGGGGTAACTCCCCCCCCACCACCAAATCCATGCCCAGATCATAATAAAAGTACTAAAAACTAAAGACAAAGGAAAAATCTTCAAATCAGCCAGACAAAACAGTGCATTGCCTATAGGTATCAATAATTCAAATGACTGCATAGTCCTTATAAGAAATCATGGAGGCCAGAAGGAAGAGACCCAACATTTCTAAGTGCTGAAAGAAAAGAAGAGTTATTGTGGATTGTTTGCTGTACCCAGTGAAAATAATGGTGAAATAATGATAATGCCCAAATGAGAGAAATTAAGACAATCCACAGGCAGTAGAAATACTGTAAAAAAATTTCTGAAAGGAGTTCTTCAGATGGAAGAAAATGAGAGCAGAAGGAAACTTGGAATGTCAGGAATGAAGGAAAAGCAGACAGAAATGATGGGTATCTAGGTACATATAACAGGCCCTACTCTTGATTTGTTTAAAATAGTTTTGGCTATTGAAAGCAAAACTTATAGCATTGTCTGATGGCATACATAAGAAAATTATAACATAGGGAATGAGGAAGGATAAAAGAGCCTATTCAGTAGTAAGGTTTCTAAATTCTACTGGTAAAATATGGACTTAAGTAGATTGTGAAAAGCTGTGCATGTATATTGTAATCCCTGGAAAAATAATTGCCCCCCAAATAAAAATGTACAGAAATATATATAGTGAAAACCACAATAGATAAATTAAAATGAAATAATAATCCAAAAGAAAGCTTCCTGAGAAACAGATGGGCAAAAAAGAAAAGAAAAAGAAAACAAAAAGAATGGAAATTAAATAATTAGGGAAAGACAAATTTTACTAAATTTCCAGAATTAAAAAGATACAGTTGCTCCCAGTCTGGTAATTGAAACACTTGTCACCTCTTGTGCTGGTTTGAAAGGAAGTATGTCCCCTAGAAAAGCCATGTTTAATCAAAATCTCATTTCATAAAGGTAGAATCATCCCTATTCAATACTGTATGTTTGAAACTATAATTAGATCATCTCCCTGGAGATGTGATTTAGTCAAGAGTAGTTGTTAAACTGAATTAGGTGATGACATGTCTCCACCCATTTGGGTGGGTCTTGACTGGTTTACTGGAGTACTATGAAAGAGGAAACATTTTGGAAAACAAGAGATTCTGAGAGAGCAGAGCTGCAGCACCACAAAGCAGAGTCCACCAGCCAGTGACCCTTGGAGATGAAGAAGGAAATCATGAAACAGGAAGCCAGGAGAGAAAGCTAGCAGATGATGCTGTGTTCGCCATGTCCCTTCCAGATAAGAGAGGAACCCTGACTGTGTCCACCATGAGCCTTTCCACTTGAGAGAGAAACCCTGAACTTCATTGGTCTTCCTGAACCAAGGTATCTTCCCCCTGGATACCTTAGAATGGATATCTCTATAGACTTGCTTTAATTGGGACATTTTCTTGGCCTTAGAATTGTAAAGTAGCAACTTATTAGATTTCCCTTTTTAAAAGCCATTCTGTTTCTGGTATATTGCATTCCCGCAGCTAGCAAACTAGAACAGATTTTAATTATTTAATATAACTTCTGGTAAATCTAAAGCAAGAGAAGTGGGTGGTTATCCTATCTACACAAACCTTTTAAAAATGTAATCACATTATTTTCTGCCTGATGTCTAGTGTATCACAGTTTTCCGTTAGATAAGCCAGGGGGGTTGAGGAATTCTTAGTTACAATAAACTGTTGCCTTGAGGAGCCACAGTTTATAAACTACTTGCAGTTTTTCTAGTAATTCCACTTTCACCTCAGTCACAGGAATTTTCCAAAGAAATTGGCCATCAATTTCACTGCAACAATCAGAATTTTTGTCCCATTTACTGCAGTTAGCAGCCATAAAGTTGCATGCTGGTCACAATTGTTCTTCCTTGAGAAAAAAAAAGGATCATATAATCAAAAATGATCTATATTGAATAAAATGTTGGAAACAAAAAGACAAATATTGTCATGCCTTACATAGATTAATTATAATATACAAACTCAGAGAATTGAGATCCAGAACATGGTTTATCACATTGGGGCCTATTGTAAAGGTTCCTAGATTGTAAACTCTTACAGCAGAAACATATTTAGGAGTTGTAACTGATATTTCTAAATTCCAGGATACTGAGCTATTTGTATATAACCTAGTCATCCCTGAAACTTCAGGTATTTATGTGACACCTGAGACCCAAAGTTAGAACACTGAAGCTGTGAACGTCAGCATTACCCCATTCAACAATTGTTTTAAAAAAAAGCTGAAAAATGGATCAGACTCCAACTACAGATAAAAATGTAGCTAATTTGGATAGGACTAAGGTAAATCAGAATACTGAAGTTTTGGTAAAGGATGATTTGGCCCATATTTTCAAACTTCAACCTCTGTGTGAGGCCAAAGGGAGAGATGTTTAATTGGTGAAAATTTTATATTTGGGGTAGCATATTATCAAATTTAACTTATATGGTCTGTTTACACACAGAATCTTGAATAAGGCATGAGATTTTCTTGGATTGTGCAAGTTAGTGTGATGCCCTGATATATCCAAGAGTAATTTGGGCAGAGTATAAAAATGTATTTACAAAGTTCATTTCAGAGACTGGGGAGAAAGGAGGAAATATTAAACTTCTCCTTCTGGGGAATTCCTGATATTCTCGCAATTAATGGGAATAACCAATGCAATAGGTTGAGCCATCGACATGGGCGCTCATCCTTATGAAGCTGCAAAGGAGAGACCAAGCCTAGTGATAATTATGCCTAAGTGTCACCCATGAAGAGCCTCTTTTGTTGTTCAGATGTGGCCTCTCTCTCTCCTTCATCTCAGGTGGGACATGACTCCCAGGGGTGTAAATCTTCCTGGCAACAGGTAACAGAAATCCTGGGAATGAGCTGGGATCTGACATCATGGGAATGAGGAATCCTTCTTGACCAAAAGGGAGAAGAGTGAAATGAGACAAAAAGTCTCAGAGGCTGAAAGATTTCAAACAGAGTCAGGAGGTTATCCTGGAGGTTATCCTTACACATTGTATAGATATCTGTTCTAGATTGCTAGCTGCTGGAATGCAATATACCAGAAACAGAATGGTTTTTAAAAAGGGGAATTCAATAACTTGCCAGTTTGTAGTTCTAAGACTGAGAAAATGTCCCAATTAAAGCATGTCTGTAGAAATGTCCAATTTAAGGCATTCGAGGAAAGATACCTGGGTTCAAGAAGACCAATGAAGTTCAACATTTCTCTCTCAGCTGGAAGGGCACATGGTGAACATGGTGGCATCTGCTGGCTTTCTTGTGGCTCTACCAAAAGGGAACTCGCTCCAAAATGTTTCCTCTTTTAAAGGATTCCAGTAAGCAACTCCACCTTCAATAGGTGGAGACACACCTCCATGGAAATCATCTGATCAGAAGTTACCTCACACAATTGGGTGGGTCACATCTTCATGAAAACAATCAAAATCCTCCCACATAGCAATATCAAATGAGGATTAAAGGGCATGGCTTTTCTGGTGTCCACCACAGATTCAAACCGGTACATTGCATCCTTTGGACCCCAAAAAGACATGCTCCTTCCAAATGCAAAATATGTTAATTCCATAACAATACCAGAAAACCTAAAACCTTTTGGTAGCAATACAAGAAGTACAAAATTAGAAACAGTATAAAATCTCAAGTCAGTTACAGGCATGGTCTGTCCTAGGCAAAATTTTCTCCATTTGCTCTGGACCTTTGAAAACTCATAACAAGTCATTTGCTGCCAATTTACAAAGGAGGAACATTCATTGGATACAAATACACATTTCCATAGGGAGTAAGGAACACAGCGGTTACTGGACCCATACAGTTTCGGAAACCTGCAGGGCAATGTCCATTAGATTTCAAAGTCTGAGAGTCATTTATCCTCAGGGCTTTAGAAAGTGGTAGTCCTACCCTTTCCAAAGGCCTACACAGAGGCCTGCCTCTCTCCGAATACAACCCAAGGATTGGGGATCTTTTTCTCGGCTCCACCCTCTCCAAGCATTGGGGCTGCACCCTGGCTCTCTGCCTTCTCCGGGGCACATGTTCAACCCCTCCATGTGGTGGCAGCCAGACTCTCCCCAAACTCCAAGGAATGTGCTTCACCCTCTCCAAGCCCTGAGGTGGTGTGACTCTTCCAATGCAGTGAGGTGGAAGGCCCATCCTCTGCCTTTGGGGCAAACTCACCCTCTCCATGGGCTTGGGTGGGTCTGCTCTCCTGGCCCAAGGCTTCTTGACTTTGGACCTCAGCCTCCATGATTTTGCCTCTGAAGTTATTTTTCCCTTCTCTGAACCCGCCACTCCCCCCCCTCCCCAATCCCAGACTGGCAGCGGCTCTGTTTATACAGGTCCCACAGCACTCTCGTTAGCTTTCTATGCAGTAGCCTCAGATCATGCCCATCAGACGTTAGGAGTTTCCACAAATCCTTCCTGGATAACTCCATGTCCGATCCTGACTTTCTCTGAAATGGCGGACTGGTTTCACATTTGGTTAAATCCTCACACAGGGCACTATTCTCTGGGGTCTCCCTTTCTGGAGGCCCAGAATTTTCCAGGACCTCAATTTCTGGTTTCTTTTTACTCAAGAGTTCAGTTTTCAGCTTATCTCTCTCCTGTCACATTTCACTATAAGCTGTGAGGAGAAACCAGGCTGCACTTTCCACATTTAATTTGGAAATCTCTTCTGCTAAATATCCAGGTTCACAGCTTTTAAAATCTGCCTTCCAACCAAAGCCACTAGTCAACTTTGCCAGATTATCTGTCATTTTAAAACAAGGATCACCTTCCTTCCAGTCTGTAATGACACATCTCATTTCTGTCTAAGGCCTTATCGGAAGTGTCTTTAGAGTTTACATTTCTACCAACAGTCTCTTCAAAGCATAATAGGTCTTCTCCATCAAGCGTCTCACAACTCTTCCAGATTCTTTCCCTTATCCAGTTAAAAAGCTGTTCCAACATGTTTGGTATTTGCAAACCACAGCAACAGCACCACACTTCTGGTACCAAAATCTGTTCTAGTTTGCTAGCTGCTGGAATGCAATATGCCAGAGACAGAATGATTTTTAAAAAGGGGAATTCAATAAGTTGTCAGTTTATAGTTCTAAGGCTGAGAAAATGTCCCAATTAAAATATGTCTATAGAAATGTCCAATTTAAGGCATCCGGAGAAAGATACCTGGGTTCAAGAAGACCAATGAAGTTAAACATTTCTCTCTCAGCTGCAAGGGCACATGGCGAACATGGTGGCATCTGCTGACTTTCTCGTGGCTCTACCAAAAGGGAACTCTCTCCAAAATGTTTCCTCTTTTAAAGGATTCCAGTAAGCAACTCCACCTTCAGTGGGTGGAGACACACCTCCATGGAAATCATCTAATCAGAAGTTACCATTCACATTTGGGTGGGTCACATCTTCATGGAAAGAATCAAAATGCTCCCACCCAGCAATATTGAATGAGGATTAAAGGGCATGGCTTTTCTGCTGTCTGCCACACATTCAAACTGACACAATATCCCTTTTTAGTTTATGGTGTATTGGTATGGCTAGAACAAAGCACCTGAAACTGCTGAACCATGTTCCAGTAGCCTTGATTCTTGAAGAAGACTATATAACTATATAGCTTTTACAATGTGACTATGTGATTGTGAAAACCTTGTGTCTGATGCTCCTTTTATCCAGGGTATGGACAAATGAATAAAAAAGGGGCGGGGATAAAAAATTAAAAAAATATTAAGGGGAGATAAAGGGTAAAAATTGGGTAGGCTGAAATACTGTGGGTATAGAGAGGGAGGGGTAAGGGTTATGGGTATGAGTTCTTTTTTTTTCTTTTTCTGGAGTAATGCAATTGTTCTAAAAATGATCATGGTGAAGGATATACAACTATGTGACAATATTATGAGCTACTGATTATATAATATGGTTGGACTGTATATATGTGGATATTTCTCAATAAAAATATTTGAAAAAAATACCCAAAGTCAGAACTATCCTAATTTCTCTTTTACATCAGTTTATTCCATCAAGGAGAACCACATGTAAACTCAAAAGCAAACAAAATATTTTAAAGTGGATAAAAAGGGATTTATTTGTATAGTGACATATTGGATTGGAGAGCCCCAAATCCTCTGTCTATAAAGCATAAGCAAATATTTTAAATTATTAGTTCAAATGGGTGAAAGAGACTGCAAGAAAGTAAGAAAATCATTTGAGACTAGCAATGAATCAAGGACACCAGTCCAGTAAGGTGAGTGGGTGGAAATCCCAAAATACTTTGAGGTCCTTGGTGTACTGTCTCTTGGCATAAAGGCTTTGCACGGAGGTAGGAGAGGAGGGACAATGGGCTACCCCTGAGCTTGCACTAGGTGGAGAGACAGAAGAGAAACCCATCCTCATAAATCTGTGAGTAAGGAAAAGCTGCACCTGGAGAAAAATTGTGTCGTAAAAGAGTAAATCAAAATGTTTCTGAGTTTTCTCTAGTGGATAAAAAGAACATCACCCCCAACTCCTTGGTATTTCAAAGACGTTAGACACTCTCATGCGTGTGTTTTGTTTTTTCCACTTGCAACATCAACTGTATTTGTTGGGGGTTGAGGAAATAGCAGACTGAGGAATACAAAACTGGGGAGAAAGAGTATGCGTTACAGGTGCCGGTATCCCCTAGAATTTGTCACTCTCATTCTCACTATCCACAGCTGCCCTCTTCTTCATAATCCCGTTCCAGGTGGTCAGGTCTTCTTGGGCCTCAGAGAACTCCTCCCACATAACAGTGCATGGAGGCCCATTTGGCATATATCTAGTCAAACTTGCCCTGAAGGCAGGCCCAGGCCACAGCGATGCTGTGGTCTTGTTTAGCACGCAAATTGTCTTCTGTTCCTTGGCCAAGTCTCCCCAAAGCACCACTGTGAGGAGCTGGTAGTTGATGCCAACCTTCAAACCCAGTTCTCAAACTGGGCCATACGCTTAGTCTTAAGCATGGTGATGGCAGCAGTCACATCCTTGGGCACCCCTTCTCCATAGTATAGCTTGCAGCAGGCCATGTATCAATGAGAGGGAGGGGTAAGGGGTATGGGTATGAGTTCTTTTTTTTTTTCTGGAGTAATGCAAATGTTCTAAAAATGATCATGGTGAAGAATGCACAACTCTGTGATGATATTATGAGCTACTGATTGTATAATATGGTTGGACTGTACATATGTGGGTATTTCTCAATTAAAATATTTGAAAAAAATTATCCAAAGTCAGAACTGTCCAATTTCTCTTTGACATCAGTTTATTCCATCAAGGAGAACCATATGTAAACTCAAAAGCAAACAAAATATTTTAAAGTGGATCAAAAGGGATTTCTTTGTATAGTAACATATTGGATTGGAGAGCCCCAAATCCTCTGTCTATAAAACAAAAGCAAATATTTTAAATTACTAGTTTAAATGGGTGAAAGAGACTGCAAGAAAGTAAGAAAATCATTTGAGACTAGCAATGAATCAAGTCACGATTTACTCTCTGATTAGAGGCTTCACAAGCGCTCTCTGTTGAGAGCTGCTCACGGTGGGCCACAATGACTGAGATAGTGAGGGGGTAGGTCATCCAGGGAAGGTAGATATGGCCTGAGGCACCATGAAATCCATGTTGAGGGCTCCACCAGAGCTCAGGGAGGCTGTGGTGGAGGACACAGTGTGGCTGCTGAGCTGGTTGAGGTTGGTGCACTCAGGGTGCTTGATGTCCAGGTCACAGCAATAGATATCACATGGCCTCATTGTCTCCCATGAAGGCTGAGTCCGAGTGCATCATGGTGGTATGGGTGGTCAATATTGAGGTTTACAATCTTGGTAATGGATGGTAGTGATGGTAGCACAACTTTGTGAATGCAATTAACAGCATGGAATTACATGTTTGAATGTGGTCAAAGGGGAACATTTTAGATGGGATACTTCATACTAGAATTTAAAACCACAACAACATAGGACTGTGCAACACAAACAGTGAACCTTAATGTAAACCACGGACTAGAGTTCATTTTACAATTATAAAAATTTTCTTTCATCAGTTGTAACAAATGTATCACACTAACGCAAGGTGTCAATAATAGAATGGTGTATGGGAACTCTGTATTTCATGCATAATTTTTCTGTAAACCTACAACTTCTCCAATAAAAATAAATTTTAAAAAATATTGAGTTTGGAGGCTCCACTAACACCAAAGACCTGTACTACCATACAGGCTTGCAAAATAGGTTCTAGGTGAGTGCAACTACCAAACAAAAAACAGGAAGAGCGCATGGAGAAACACTTAAGCAAAGGAAATACATGCACACACACATCAGCCATATGCAAAAGAAACGTTTTTCTTTTTCTTCTTGCCCCTTATTTTATTTTTGTTTATTTCCTTTTTTTGTCCAAAGGCTTGTACTTTTAGTTGCTTCCTCTTATGGCTTTTATGTTAAATGCTACTATGGCAGCCCCAGGTTCAATCCCTGCCCATCATGCACATTTTAATGATTTGGGATGGCAACATCTGGCATTTGTTTTTCATTTCAACTGGCTAATTATATAACCTACTATGAATACAATTGGTAATCTTACATAACAAACTTACATAACAACCTTACATGCAACTAGTGTTGAAATGCAATTGGTTTGAGAAAATGCAATTGGGAGGTAATGCAAGTATGGTAGGTAGCAGTGAATTCTAATAATTTTTTATAAAGAAAAAGGAAATAAAGATGGAAAACCAAGGTAAAAGCAATTTAATTAATAATTCAGGGCTAAAATTCTATCTCTTCCACTGAATGTTGATCAAGCTTTGCATTAATCCAATAATTATGATGTTTTCTTTTTAATTTTCATTCTTACTGACAACAATATCTACTTTAATTAATTTGTAAAAATTGGTGGGCAAAAGAAAGGCTTCCGTCAATTGAATTCTTAAGCTTTTTATGTTAAACACTTTTCTATACCTTGGCAATGTCATTTAACTGTTGTATTAAAGGCAGGGTTGACATATGTGCACAATTTTTCTTGCACTGCAATATTCATGCTCAGAAAGTCTTTTTTTTCCCCTCCAATTCATATGATCAACTGAAGATCTTCTTTTGGTGAAAGAAAATTTGCTTTTCCTTTATTAAACAAAAAGAATGAGACTTTTTCAAGTCTCTGTGTATCACCTTATATTTGCTATGGATATTCCTGGTAAATAAATAAATAAATAAACAAACAAATAAATAAATAAATAAATAACAAAGAAGTAAAATAGGTAGCAAGAGAATTGTGCTTTTTAGATTGAGTTCAGCATTGAGTTGGCATTGTCACCTCTTTGGGTCATCACCTTTGTTGCAGTGATTGGCATATCTGATCTGACATTTCTCAGCCTGCCTTTGATTGGCTGCATTTCTCTGTTAACCCTCCCAAAGGCATAGCCTTGGACCCTTTGCTTTGTCCAACAGCTGTGCTTCTAAGGAGTAGCTAAGCATTTTCATGAGGAAAGGACAGAAAGGTTAGGAAAAATGTCAATCATCTCTAGTTGTATTGCATTCCCCACTGCCCAGAAGATGAAGAGAGAATACCATTTAGGTGACTTCTGTGTAAAAGCTATTGCATTCATTTATGCCCAGATGGAATTGTATTGTCTAGCCTAACCTAATAAATACAATTTGTGGAATCAGATCTATTTTCAATAATTCTAAGTATATACTAAATGACTAGATTAATAAAAGTGAATATATATATGAAAATGAGATTAACCTTTCAGAACTTAATCACACATAGTTCCTAAAATATTTTAACAGATACATATACTTTTATTAAACTATTGCAGACATAATGGTTTACTTTGTGTGTTGTACTATATCTCCAAAGCTAGAAACAATCTTTCTCCAATTACACAAGGACTCCTTTAATATTTAACATATATTAGAAATCAGTGTCTGAAAGGGCTTGTCTCCCTACACACAGATTGCCTGGAAATTTATGCTCAATGGTGAACAAATAAGATATACACTAAGTAGTTAGGGATAGCTGTGTATCTTCCTATATCCTTTCATATAATTTTCTCTTAGAAATGTGAGGTAAGAATCAAATTAAAAGATTTATTTTATTAATAGTATTAACATTTTTAAACTGTTAAAATATTAAATATAAGAAAAATAGAAATTTATTTAGCATATATGAAATAAAAATCTATGAATATGCAATATTTATGCCTATCCAAACATGATACTTCTGTCAATATCTGTATGTGCCTAATTTCCTTGCCTGAAAAAAATCAGTATCCATGGAAATTAATTGCAATCATAAATAGAATTAAAATTATTAAGTTGCAATGTAACATATTTTGTCTTTTATTAAATAAAGTTTGCAAAAGTCTCTTTAATAATTGCACATTTTTATTGTTCATAAGGATTTCAAAAGCAAAACAAAAAAAATCTGCTAGCAAACTGTTTAACATATGCAACTTTGAGAAAATAAATATTTTCACTATTAGGGGAGGAGAGGAGTAAAAGCCGTGATCACTTTGTTAGGGAGCTGATCTAAAATGCATCAGCTGTCACCTGTGCAGTCCCGGTTTGACAGTTCAATACCTTCTCATCTTCTGGGAATGGCATTGCTGTGCTCTGAGTAAACTCTGCCTGTATGCAAACTGTCAAAGAGAGCCTGACATGTCATTAGTACTGACCTCCATGATGACAATCACAACAGGAAACCAAACGACACAGCTAATTTTCATTGAAGTTCAAATTAATCTCTAAATCTTTCCATCCAGCACTGTGCAAAGCAAGTCCCAGAAAGAAAGCATTTGATGAACTGTGTGATAGACCGACAAAATCCTAATGCTTAGAAATCCACATAAAAGTCTGCTCTAAAAGCCTCAATATGATTCTTTTTATAACTCAGGCAAAATGCAGCGTTTGCGACCAACAGTGGAATTAAATTAGTTTGTGGTAACTCACAGCAAGGATTACAAATCGCCCCATCTCAGCAGCACTGCTGCTTTAATTCCCTTCCAGCTCAGATGCTTCAGACAAGCACCGACTGCCACAGAGGCACACAGGTATGGCATGGCTTGCCAAGCTCTTGATGTTTTCTTTGCCCAGCTGCTCCCTGACCTCGCTTGAGCACGGAGTGCACGAGGAGACGTGGAACATATGATCGACAATATGAGAAAGGCAGCAGTGCACGAGACCAGCAACTGTCAGGTTGAAACGCTGTGCAATGATGCAAATGAACCCAGTTTTCTGTCTTTTGATCTTCAGGTTTCAAGAAGTCAGAGCTAGGTCATTTGGGGCAAGCAACCCTCCTCCTACTCCATGACTGCTACATTCACGCAGGACCTCTCCCTTCACCCCGTGAGAATCAAACCGATGACATTTGGTCCTGACAAAATCTACTTACTAAAGCCATCAACACATACAGCATCGAATTATCATACCTTATATATAGCGTGTGTGATTCCCTGAATATTAGTTTAAATCAATCTGGGGGAAAATACATTTTAAGTATTCAAAATTCGGTTTTAAATATTTAAAGGCTTCTGTCTGCATCTTAATACACGAATTGATTTTTTTTTCAGAATGAGCTAAATTTTCCCACTGAGTATATCAGGCACCTTTGGAAGAACCTTAAATCTTTGAAGTAGCCATGGGTCCATTGTTCAAATTACAGCTTCAGAGCACCAAACAGTGGCTTGTTTTTCATTCTGGAAATGCAAAACAGAAGATCTACAATGTCTACTGGAAAGCACCCCAGAACACTGAGGCAAAACTGTGGGATACTGAAGGGTGACAGTGGCCAACCAGTTAGGGAATTTAGCATCCAGATATGGAGTAGCTCATTTTGTGCAAAGGCCATGGACAGCTGGAGAAGGAAAGTACAGAGCTACCAATGGTGACAGGCTCTGGAGACAGTGACTACATTAGCACCTCTGATGTGAACGCAGTGATTCATTTATTCACCTTTCAGCCATCCTCACATAAATAGCAACAGCATCAGCAATAATAAGTAAGCCCAGATTTGAAACATCAGTGATATATTTTTAATTTCCTCAACACTGGGACATTTGTCATAACTTAATGGAACCTGCATGGCATAGTAGAAAAACCACAGGGCTTTGAAATCAAATAGAAAATGGTTTAAGTCCTTTTGTTGACCCTTTCAGATTTTGTGACCTTGGAGTGGTTATTTAAACTCTTTTAGTCTCTGCTGTTCCTCTGTAAAATAGTGATAATAACCCCGAAATTACTTTACTAAGTATTAGGAATAATATGCACACTAATACAGGGAAAGTATCACTGGCATGTCAAGTGCTAATTATAGATTTGGATTGGCAAATCCATGTCTCCTGAGAGTATTATATTGAGATAAAATGATAGTAACTTTATAAGGCTGTTTTGACCCTAATTTTATGGTTTGAATGCTTAGGTTTTCTCAAAGCCTAGTCATATAAGTCAAAAATAACTCAAACATTAATCAATTTTATTTTTCTCATAAAACTGGGGATAATTACATAATGGGGGATGCCTACCACAAGGGGGTGCACAAAATTCCTTCATCTTATTCTTTCCTTTCAGATGAGCTAGATCAAAGGACTGCACAGGGCCCAAATGCTAGGACTGAGTTTGTTCTCCCTGTCTCTCTCTACATTAGGACTCTCCTGCTCTCAGAGCATCATCCGGGGCTCATCATGCCAAATAATTCATGCAAAATAAAGCTCTCTTCAAATTTAAGGGGGCAGCTCTCTGAAAAAGTATAGGATAGGGTGGATTCAATTAGTCTTCCTATAAAAATTGAGGGGAGATAAAAACACTCCTTTAAAAATCTTTATTTCATTTTTCTTACTTACGTTGGTTTGGAATTGTTATATACCCCCAGGAAGACCATATTCACACAATCCAATCTTACGGGGGGTAGACCTATTGTTGGGTGGGACATTTGAATTAAATTGATTTCATGGAGATACGGGTGGAGTGTGACTCAGATCATGGGTTCAAATTGTGGATCTTCCATTTGCTGGTTGGATATGTTATTTAATCTTTCTTTTCTTGTTTCTCGATCTGTAAAATTAAGTTGATAAAGTGCATTTCTCATATGGTTTGTAATTCATTTATTCATCAAATATTGATAGAGCTCCTGCTACTTGCTGGAAACTATTGTAGGCTCTAGAATATAATGCTGAACAACAAAAGCCCAGTCTGCATGAACTATATTCTACTGGAGGACACTCACAATAAATAAATTTATATATATATATATATATATATATATCAGGTAATGTGCTATTTCAAAAAAGCAAAAAGAAGTAAAAGACTTTGTTAATAAAATCATCTCTGGAGTAGCAAGCCATGCAAACATTTGGGAAAAATTTGTTTCATGCAAAAGAAAAATAATGTACAAATGTCTAGAAATCGTTGGGCATATTTAAGGATCTGTGGAAATGCCAGTGTAACTCAATTTACGTCAGCAGGGAGGATGATAAAAGATGTGGTCAGACAATGTCAGAAGCCAGACAATGCAGTGTCTCTTTTCATTGAAGAACTTCAGCTTTTATTCCTATTACAGTAAGAACATATGTCTCCTTGCACAAAAGTGACATGACCTGACTTCCATCTTGACCACCATATGGACAATGGAATTGGAAGGTCAGGAGTGGAGGCTGAGAAATACTGGAAGGCTTAAGAATGGTGCAGCCAGTGATATTGGTTTGGACTAGAAGATTAGAAATATATTTGGAAGGTAGAGCTACCTGAATTGTCTCATGAACAAATTATGTGTAGGATGTGAAAGAAATGTGAATCTCAGTTTTTTGCCTCAAAGAGAATGGCGCTGCTGGGAGGGAAAGGAGATTCATGCACATATCAAGAGTTCTGTTTGAGATGCCTACTTGGCAACTAAGGAGAGGCCTTAAGAATATTCTAATAATTAATAAAGATTCGGAATTATGTTTTATACATAGTAAGAACTCAAATAATCAGAGCTATTATTTCTAGCAATATTCTCGCTTCATCATCTGACATAATATATATATATATATTTTAACATGGGCAGGCACCGGGAATCGAACCCAGGTCCTCGGGCATGGTAGGCAAGCATTCTTACCTGCTGAGCCACCATGGCCCACCCACATCTGACATAATATTGAGAGAGAAGGAGAATATGTGCACAGAAGGACAAAAGTGCTCCATGAAGAAAATGGGCCAGGAGGACTGGACAAAAACACCTGTGGAAGTAGCAGCATCTGGTATTGCAGGCTTAACATTTATTAAGAGGTTTTGATGAATGGAATTTGAGGATTCAGGATTTCTCTGGCCAATTCTTTACAGGTCTTCTCACCGGCAACAAATTAGAATTAATAAAAACTATCATTATTTTTAAGCAGCTACTCAGAGCAATATACCCACCATGATAAAGTTTTCTACTTTAAAGACCATCTACAGGTTTTTGTCAATATAGAATCAAACCCATTTTTACCTTTAGGCCTGGTAGAAAATACTTTTGCAACTCACCTGGAATCCTTTTAATCTTGTCTGTGGTGCTTAGAAATTCGAACAGTTTTGTGTCAAAAATCTTTGGAGATAGTTTCATTTAGCCTTTTAAATTATCTTGAGTAAGAGAGGCTAAGAAGCTTTCAGTGTAAGTGGGGGTATAAAATATTACCATCTATTTTGAATTTATATTACATTTCTGACACAGAGAAAGTCCTAAAGAATATGATAATACATATCTATGTCCCTACCATTCAGCTTTATCAAATATTAGCATTTTCCATAATTACTTCAGAACTTTTTTAAGGGATAAAGCTTTATAGATGCAATTGAAATCTATTTCCCCCTCTCAGATTTCATTCTTCCCTCTTCTCTTCTAAACAGAATTTATTTTTTTAATCTTGGTATTTATTTTTCTCTGCATATGTCTAACTTTTATTATATAAATATGTATTCAAAGACAATATTTAGTATTATTTGCAAGTTTTTAACTTTATCTGAAGGGTAACAATCTGCAAATTAATCATTTTTTCTAAACCTTATATTTGTAAAAAATATCCACGTGGATATATGTATATTTCAACCATTTATTATCATTTTGAAAACATATTATAATATATTAATGTAATATATTAGTTCATTCTCCAGTTTATATAATTTTTAAGTTATACCAAGTTTTCAATATTGAAAATAATGTTGCAAAGAACTTTTTCCTACATGGTCTCCTTGTATACACATCCAATATTTTTTCCTGGGCAGAGAACATCCCTCGCATAACACAAGTGGATTTCAGGTATGCCAGGACGGAGATGCCCTCAGGCCTCTAAACTACTGTCAGCAAAGGGGGCAGGAGTGGGGAGCCAGATCCATGCTTCATCAATCATTTACCTTTGTGGGTTTTCAAATATTACCGTTCTTTACATTTTACCTCACTGCTATCTTTTGAAAGGCCAGTATACATGGTTTGCCCTTGGTTGGCAGCTAAGTAGTTAGAATTCTTGAGGATTTCTACATCCTAGGAACTGATAAGAATGGCTCACTTTGCCTAAATGGTACAAACAATTCAGTTTATGCTGAATTCATGCTCTCCTTCTGGAACTCAAGAATTTTGTGTGTGCCAAGAAGAGGCTGCCTAATAACTAGTCCCAGTAAAAACCCTGGCAAATGAGCTTCCCTAATAGAAAACACATCGCACTTGTTGTCAACAATGGTGATTCAGAGAATTTAGCATATTCCCTGGGAGAACATGCTACGGGGAGAGCACTCTGAAAGCTTGTGCCTAGCTTCCCCAAGACTTCATCCCATGTGCCTTTCCACTTTGCTGATTTTGCTCTGTCTCCCTTCAATGGAATTCATTATGGCAGTGAGTATGACTATGTGTTAAGTATATACTTCTAGCAAATTCTTGAATCTGGAGGTGTTCTTGTATATCTCCAAATACATGGAGTATGCCATTATATAGCTATATATAAAAGGTTAACAGTTTATCTTACTATAAACAGAGTACGAAACTCCCAATTTTTAAAATCCCCATCAAAATTTATTATCATATATTTTCATTTTTGCCAATCTAGTAGGTATAAAGTGATATTTAAAGGTATTTATAATCAGTATACACTTTTTGATTGTTAGAGAAATTGAGATTATTTTTATTTGTAAGCCATTCTTCTTATTCGGTTTCCTCTATGGAATTGCCTATTTTCTATTAGATTATCTTTCTCTTACTGATTTGTCTTTACATTTGTTTGTGAGGTTTTCATGGAATAGAGACTTTATTTTAACTTAGGCAAAAGTATGTCACAAGATTTCTTGTTTAAAGGGAAATATTTCCATACCCTGAAGTTATGAAGGGATCTAAGTGTCTGTTTTTTTTCACAATAATGTTTTTAACCTACATAATTTTTATTTTTCTGTATGTTGTGATGCCAACATCTAATTTTATTTTTTTGAAAGTCTAATCATTTTTCTGATTAAATTATGACCATTTTTTGTACAATTATTACTAATTCCATTTCTTTACTTGAATAAATAAACAGTGGTGTTCTTCTAGTTTGCTAGCTGCCGGAATGCAATACACCAGAAACAGAATGATTTTTAAAAAGGAGAATTCAGTAAGTTGCCAGTTTATAGTTTTAAGGCCGAGAAAATGTCCCAATTAAAACAAGTCTATAGACATGTCAATTGAAGGCATCCCGGGAAGATACCTTGGTTCAAGAAGGCCAACGACGTTCAACTTTTCTCTGTCAGCTGGAAGGGCACATGGCGAACATGGCGGCATCTGCTGGCTTTCTCGTGGCTCTACCAAAAGGGGGCTCTCTCCAAAATGTTTCCTCGTTTAAAGGATTCCAGCAAGCTACTCCACCTTCAGTGGGTGGAGACACACCTCCATGGAAATCATCTAATCAAAAGTTACCACCCATAATTGGGTGGGCCACATCTTCATAGAAACAATCAAAATGCTCCTACCCAGCAATACTGTATGAGGATCAAAGGGCATGGCTTTTTTGGGGTCCACCACAGATTCACACCAGCACAGGTATATTCATATGATTTTTATTCTTTTGCATCTCCTGCACCAGTAGTTTTTGTCTACTTTTGCACCGATATCATGGTGTCATTAATGCTATAATTATATAGAAAATGTTGATTTTTGGTAGAATAAATCTAGTCATTTTGTTCCCTTTAAATTGTCTTATCTATTTTGGGACCCTTGACCATGAACTACTGAGTAATCATTATCATAATAAAAAAATAAGGTACATGTAAAAAAGCTTTTTATATATTAGTGATTCAATATTATTGAAAATAAAACCTGCAAACAAGAAAAATACTGAAACTCATTTAAACAAATATAGATGGAAATGTAACACTTTTAATAATGAGGGCTCAAATGTTAAAAAACTTATGGTTTAGTTTATCTAGCTGCATAAAGCAGATACCAATAAATGTTTTGGCTTGAACAATGGGAATTTACAGGCTTACAGTTCTGAGACCAAGAAATTTTGCAAATCAAAGCATCATCAAGGCAATGCTTTCTTCCCAAAGTCCAACTGCCCGCAATCCTTGGCTCTTCTGCCATAATGCAAAGCATTTAGAGGCATCTGCTGGTATCGCCCTGCTCTCCTGCGTTTCATTGCTTTCAGTTTCTTGCTTCTAACCTTTTCTTTCTCTCTCTGTATTCATTCCATTTATAAAGGACTCTAGTAATAAGATTAAGACCTATCCTGAATGAGGTGGGTCACACCTTAACAGAAGTAGCCTCATCAAAATGTTCTGTTTACAATTGGCTTACACCCAAAGGCATGAGCTAAATTTAAGAGCATGTTTTTCTGGAATTCATGCAGATTCAAAGCACCGCAAGGTGTAATTTTGAAATTATACTTTGGAATTTTTCTACTTCTGGAAAGCATCTTTTAATGAGCTCCTAATTTTAATTTTTAAAAAGTGTAAATTCTGACTAGAATGAAATAAAATTGAAGAGGCTGATTACATTTTTATCATATCAATTTGGCCAAATGTTCAAAGATTAATATAAAGAGATAATTTATTTGATGTTTTGTCCTGTAAACGGCTTTGCTGCTAAATAAAATTATGAATGATGGCAATAGGGCATTACCTGTGATTAGCCTAAAATGCTTAAAGATTTTAACATTAAAAACTTTGAATTAAAAAACAGCTTCTATTTTTCAAATGCACTCTTAATTTCTCATTTATGTCTTATATCTAGAAATACTACTTTCTCCAAGAAAAATATTCAGTCCTACAGAGAAGTATTATTTGAATTTGTCAGCATAGTAAACTTTGGACAGATTGTTGACAGTTTTGTTAAAACACTCAAATTTTAAGACAATATATTTTAAAAATTATTTTTAAAACAATTTCTGGAACATACTGGTGATATACTGAGACAGATATAAAAGAAACTAGTAAAATATATTCTTTATACCAACAATATAATTATTTTCCTTGTTATATTTATTGCTTAAATAATACAAACATAAACCTTAATTTTAGTTTAATATAAATATACATGTGATTTTACTCTTAGAAATAGTTTTATTTTTGAAAATAACTTTAAGTAAATCTATTTTTATAAATCTACTACTATAATAAAACACATTTTTCAGTCCAAAGTACAAATTCTGAAATATATTTTAATTAACTGTAGAAATCCTCTATCAAAAGCTTAACCATTTATATGATAAATAATGTGGTAATGTTACCAATAAAATAGTCACCTGAACAGCCAAAGGATTTCAGTTTTTACTCAATCTCCTTTCACCACAAGAAAGGACCTGGTTTCAAACACTGAACCAGACTAGCTCTTCCAACTCAAGTAGTACATTTTATTGCCTAATCCTACTCCTGGACGTCTGTCTATACTTGGCTGCTGCAATGACCAGAAGACATATGATTTCAGCATCCTCAACGCTTTGTATTTCAGAATGTCTGTGGAGTAGGATCCATTGGTTTGCATAATAAGCAAACCGTGTGGGTTTTTTAAAAACTTTCTTTGTATCTGAGTCTACCACTGTCACGTGTTAGGGGGAAGAGGGAGGGTCAGGTGTGTGCTTGTAAACCAGAGAATCAAATCCTTTGCTTCCATTCCAGAGTTTCTTATAAAGATCTGAAAAGCAGAGACTTCCTCCTGGTGATTAAGGCTGTGGGCAAGTTACCTGGCTAGGGAGGGGTAAATGTGGGCCTGTGGGCCAGTCTCTTTTGATGTCCTTTGCTTTTATGAGCAGTTGCTAATGGTTCACTTTCTTTTCCCTTGTTTCGTGTCTGATCATACTACTTACCAAATCAAAAGTTTCCTTGCAGCTGGCTTCCAAGCTATGATACCCTTCTAAAACTTCCCACTATGCTATTATTAATTAGTATTTACCAATTGGCTTATCAATGCTTCTGTTCTCATCCAGCAACCCAAAGATTAACTCTGTCTTTCAACTTTGTTTTTAAAAGAACACATCTATTTGTCCCATTAGAACGAGGATATCAACAATTTTAAGTGATTTTTTTTTTCTCATCATATTGCATTCATGTTCTAATCACGTCGTCCTCTGGACTTAAAATATGTTTGATGGAGACCAGGCAACTGCCTCAGGAAAGTTTCAAGCCAATGCCCATATTTAAGAATAGAACTTATATATGTCATTGACTAGAATTTGAATTCTTTGTTTTTTCAAAACTTGAATTGCTGTTTCCTTTATTTTTAAGAGGCTATACTTTAAATGAGGATATTAATAAATCCACCTGTTTGGATTTCACTGTTGTATTTCACTCAAAGAAATCATGCTTTCTCAATAATTTGATGTGAAAAAAATCTCTAATCAAATAAGTTTTCCTAATTAAAAAATAATTTGAGAAATAGAAAGATAAACAGAAGAATAATTTTAACTTGTTATTTATATGGCTAAAAGATTTAATTGGCTTTAAATTTTGTTCTAAGATAAAAACATTCTGATCCACTTATTTAAGGTAAAGTATTATGTTCTGAGAGTAAATTCAGCTTCTTTGGTAGTTTCTTTAGTTCTTTCATAGTGGCTGAATACATTTAACAAGTAACATCCCATGATAAGTACTATTTTTCTGAGAAGGCTGTAAATTCTTGGAAGATAAGGGCACATGGTATGAAGAGTTTAGATAAGATGTCCTACTGCTGCCTGACATAAAGATAAGTACACAGTAGCTACCCACACACAAAATTGCTAAATATATGAACGGAGGAATTACTGCTGACAAGAGTAGGAGGTGTATATTTTTTAAAAGACATTGATATGTTACCAAGGGCGAGGCATTTTCTGATGACTCTATTTTTTCTAGTTTTTGGACAAAATCTCTCCCAAACCCTTCATCCTGAATCACTGCAGACTGGGAATGTCAGTGTGCTACTTTGGCTTCAAGACTTATAAAAACAATGATGTTTTACCCTTAGAAGTGATTTTTCAGTGTTCAGATTCCATTACATTTTCTCTCCTTGCTCGCTGTGGTCCCCCCTTCTACTATTTACTGAACAGAATCCGCTTAGATGGCCTGCAGTAATTGTTAAAGTAACTGCTATTGAAAGAAGTGTGTTACCCAGGGATAAATCACGTGTTGCCTGTATTAGGACTCACTTAAAAGCTAAAAGTTTGGATATCAAAACCAATATAAACCTTAAGGACCTGATATGTATGTTAGTTCATGCCATTATGAAAAAATAAAATAAAAAGGTGCTTTAAGCAGAGTCAAAAAGAATTTTGTGATAGTCCCACAAAAGAAAATATTACATGGAAAAGTTTAAATACATAGGTAAGATTTTTATTGTGATACTTCACTGGATATAGATGAAAAGGGAATGGAAATTATGATGTTTTTCTGAAAGTAAGATGAGATCTAGAATCAAAGTAGATTTAGTTTATTGGTGTCAAGAGTGAATTCAACTCATAAATTTGGCTGAAATCATCAATTCACTGAGTAGCCATGAATTCTATAATTTTAAACAGGAAAGAACTATAGAGAAAATCTATTCTCAAAGTTCCTAAATTTATTGAGCAGTAGAACCATTTTATCAATGTCAAACAGACAAATTGTGTTTTCTGTTTCCATTGACTTAGAATTACAAGAAACCAAGTATATAAAAGCTGGTATAAATTCTGTAACATCATTAACTTAATACACATATTTCAAGATATTTTATCCATTCAGCATACAATTAGCATTTAACATTTGGGGACACATGGATTCACCAACCACTTTAAATGCCACCATTGCTCTCCTCTTCTTCATCACTGCAAAGTTTCTAATCAGTAAATTAGGACCAATGTTCTAGAATAAAAATCTGAAATTCAGGAATAAATGATTTATGCAGAAACACAGATGTTCTTAGCAGCAAAGCCAGAGCTCACAGAGCTCAGCGTCCAGTCCTCTGACTCCCAAGACAGCGCTTCCTGAATGCTGGTGTTTTTTTCTCTTACTGATTGTGTTAGAGAAACAGAACCAACAGGAGAAATTTATAAAGGTGCCTCATCCAACCATAGGAATGGAAGTCCAAAATCCGTAGGGCAGGCTGTGAAGCTGGTGGTTCCGATGAAGGGCCTGGATAAACTCCACAGGAAAGGCTCACTGGCTGAAAAAGAGTCAAAGAGTCTCTCTACTTCCTTAAAAGCCTTCAACTGATTTGATTATCTCGATTATCTCATTGAGGGAGGTGTGCTTTAGTTGATTGCAGATGTAACCAGTCACAGATGCAATCAACTGACTGATGACTTATTTCTCCAGCCTTCCAGTTCATCAAACCAGCCATCAAATATCCTTGCAGCAATGGTCAGGCCAGTGCTTGCCTGACCAGACAACTGGACATAGTCATTTGGCCAAGTTGACACTAGAACTTAACCATAACACTACTGATCATTGCTATACGACCAGAAGGGCCTGGATAAGCGTGAACATTTTTGGCATTTCAAAACAAGAAAAATGTTATTATTAAAATCAACATAATCTGAACTTTCACTTTCTGGTCTAGGTGATGCTGTCCTTTTCAGAATGTGAGAACTGGCTGCATAAAGAGTAGAGGTGGAGCAGAGAAAATGCCTGTGTCCTCTCCTGTCTATTATTCTACATTTATAATCTGCTCTGTTTCACCCACTTCCACTCAGTACTGGTCCTGAGTAAACTACTGTGAATAGTAGTTTAAAAGGGATGGGCAATAGGAAGATTTTGATAGTAGAGTAAATAAACAAATAGGATGGTGAAAGAGAAGCTGGAGAAATGGAGAAGGAAGAATAGAGAATTGCTTCTTTTTGGAGAAAGAACGTTTGTGGCGAGAGTAGTGTTTGCGTGTGTGAGTGTGTGTGGAAGGTAGTGGGAGGGTAATAGCAGTGGTATAATGTTTTCAAGGATCGAGAGAGCAGATTCTTTAGAGCCTAGAGGGGCAACTGGTGAGGGAGAACATAACCGATGATCTCTCCCATATGTCTTAACTTTCAGCCTAGGAGATATACTGGGCTGTACTCTGCCTAATGGAGGAATATTTTATCCTAAATCCAACAATAAGATTGTTGAATTGCTAAAACTATGTATTTTTTAATAGGATATCCTCAAATAAAGCACAAAACTGATTGTGAAGGAAAAAATTCTCCATGATTATTAATAGATTTTTGAATGTAATGATTACCTAAAGCCTTCAATTTCACTCTAATAAAGCACAGAATATTTTCTTTAAAGAAGTTAAGTGAACTTTAGGAAAAAAAAAAAAGAACCTACTCAGTATTAGAATTTTATATAAATGTTTTTGTAATGGCCAGACTCATATGTCAGCTTGGCCAGGTGATGATACCCGTTTGTCTGGTTGGGCAAGTGCTGGCCTGTCTGTTGCAAATGAGGATTTCGTAGAATTAAATTATGATCACATCTCCACAGCTGATTTCATTTGTAATCAGCCAAGGGGAGTGTCTTCTGCAATGAGTGGTGCTTAATCTAATCCCTGGAAGCCTTTTAAGGAGGATTCAGAAGAGACAGGCTCTCTTCCTGCTTCAGCCAGCAAGACTCTCCTGTGGAGTTCGTCCAGACCCTCCATCAGAATCGTCAGCTTCACAGCCTGCCCCACGGATTTTGAACTCTATGTTCCCACAGTTACGTGAGACACTTTTATGATTTTTATATCTACGAGTATTTCCTGCTGATTCTGTTTCTCTAGAGAACCCTAGCTGATAAATGTTTAATAAGTCATTACAACACTAAAACTCAGAAGAAAAGGAAAGAAAAGAAGTGATAAAGAAATTTTCTTTTATTAACTTTAAGGACCATTTCTCCAGCTAGTGCAAAACTATATAACAATTGTTCACAGACTTTCCCTCTGAGTACCTTTATCTAAATCACCAAGAACTGACTTGCTTATTTGGTTAGGCAATAATTTGCAGAAATGTCACTTACTAAGGGTCTCTGCAATGATGTTACACTATCATGTCCTTTCCAGCCAGTGCTAAGTTTCTGAAGTGAGGTCTGCAATTTTATGCTGAGACTTGCTATTTTGAACTCAGTTAAAAAAATTGGACTAGATAGCAGGGGAAAGCATTTGCTACACTATTTTATTCTATTTTCTTATGACAGAAGAACTGATTTATAGGCAAAGATTAAAACCAATCAAAATAGGTGTGACTTAGCTCAATGGGAACTATAAATAATGGCTATCCATTGATATTTAAAGAATGAATAGCCAAACAGCCCAGGGGCAGAGGGTAAGTTTAGCCAGGTTGAAATAAGGATGAAGAAAAATAAAAAAGGTCTAAAACACACACACACACACACACACACACACACACACACCCCTAAAAAAAGAAAGTTGCTATAATTGTCTTCCAAAAAAACAAACAAACAAAAAGGCAGTTTAAATAAGGTACTCAGGCTTTGGAATGGAAATCCATTCTTAAATAATACCACCTAAATAGGTGCTAATAGAGAATGGAATGACCTAATATGTAAATGATTCTCAGGATAAGGAGATGCTTCTGAGACTGCTGGAAGTTAATTACCTTGGGCTTATCAAACATTAATATATATGATTTTTTTTTTTGCATGGGCAGGCACTGGGAACCTGGGTCGCTGGCATGGCAGGTGAGAACTTTGCTGCTGAGCCACCATGGCCCACCCAGCAAATATAATTTTATTGTATCCAGTTTGGAAAATACAGAAGGGTTTTTATTTTAACTATAGGTAACGAGGCAGTCATTTGCCATTGGCAAAGTGAAGAACCAAAACAAGGGATTTTTGGAAAATGCTAGTGATTAAAAACTACAGAGCAACTCCAATAATATACAAAATAAATTATTCCTGTGTAGGAGTTTTGATATTTAGTGAACAATCTCCCCACCCTCCATCTTTTCTTGCTCACCTCTTGCAATAATTTGTCAGGTCCCATCAAACCCAATTTTTCCTTGAGCTTCAGGCTCCATCTCAATCTCTGGTATATAAACATATACTGAGTCCAAACACCTCACACACCATGGAACCCATGTAAGCACAGAACTGGCTATTGCCATCTCCCAGGTACAGTAGGTTAAGAAAGTCATGAATATAATTGACATTACAGAATGTTAAATGAAACAGAGGTGATGAAGCATTAATATGTTTCTGTATATGATTTAGTTGTAATCATAATAGTGAGGCACAGGGAAAAGACATCAACTGAGATATAATTTAAGGAGGCAAGATTTTTTTCTCCTACCTTAGTTTATCTTAAAAGTTGATTCATATCTGATAGAATTAAGCTAATGGTTTTGGCTTTAGATTTTTAAAGTCTGAATATGTTAGACTTTAGTCATTTCTTTTATGGATGGTTAGGTGGTAATTTAAAACATCAGTGTTGATTCTGTGATAAGTTTGTCAAAATCAACAATTTTTAATACAAAATTTTAGAACTAACTCTTCTTATTTATACCAAATTTTGTTCCATTTGGCTATAGTATGGATGACCAAAAACTTTCTTGCATTGCCAAGTGTTTTGCATAAAAGTTCTAATAATTAAAACAAAGGTTTTACTGGAACAAGAATCCAGGTATGGCAATGAGAGACTAAATAACACTAAGACTTCAACATATATGAGCTCTGCTATACAGTAGATTGAGTTTCAGGGTAAAGAGTAACATCAAAACAAATGGTATTAGGTATTTAAGTTTTGTGAAAAATCACGTTAAAAGTCACATGTTATACTACACAGAAAAATCAATTCGAGATAATTTTAAAAATCAAGCAGAAAATCTATATGTAATCAATGAACTATGTACTCAATTTGAAGTGGGGAAAATAGGGTTGATTTGCAAATCATTCTTTACTCTTCTCTTTCACATTTTATAACTATTTCCTGAGAAATCCTGTCAGTTCTACCTTCAAAATAAATCTAATTACTCCTCACTATTTCCTCTATCATCTGCTTTCAAGCCAACATCAACTGAGACCACCCTTCTAACTCATTTTTGTTCCCCCATCTCTGCTGGAGCAGCAAAGAGAAATCCATTTTAAACAAAAGCCCCATGACGTCTTTCCTCTGAACAAAACCCTCCTGACCTTGCTTGCTTGCTCAGGGTAAAGAGCAAAGTTTTACAAGGAAGGAAAAGAAGAATAAAAGATGTAAGTAGAGAAGAAGAGAGAAAAGCAAAGCAAGCAAACAAGAAAGAAATAGAGGAAAAGAAAGATGTAAAAGGTCAGAGAAAGGGTTAAAAGAAAATACACAAATACACTAGGTAGTGATTTGAAGAGTGTTTTGTTTCTTATGATTATTTTCTGTATATTTTTATTATCTATAGTAACTATATAATTCAAAAAAAGGCAATACATATTTTAGTGAGACCTTGAGCATCAATCTTTTTTTTACCCAATACTATGTTCCTCCACCCCTAATGATTAAACCTCTGTGTGAGACCAAAGGGAGAGATGTTTATTTGGTGAAAATTTTATATTTTCTAATTTAACTTGTATGGTCAGTTTATTTGAACACCGTAATTATGAGGAACTTGGATACGGCTTGAGATCTTGTTTGTTTGTCCAGGTTAATGTATTGCCCTGATACATTCCAGATTATTTGGGGCAGAAAATAAAATATATTTGAAAAGTCCTCTTAGGGGACTGTGGAAAGAGGAAGAAATATTAAACTTCCCCATCCGGGGATTGCTTGCCATGAAAATATAGGCCAATCTACACAAAGTATATAGGCTATATACAAAGTATAAAAACTAAAAATATAATTTAGAAATATTGCTTGATATAAGGCCAAACTTTTTGAAATGATGTTTCTAAACAACACTGATAGATATCAGATCATGTCAATATCTGGCCATGAACCTACAGAATAAATTTCACTGAAGTTTGGTGGGTACTTAAGACCAAAAACTGAAGCAGGTCAGTCCATGCAGCAAAACAGCAGCAGTTTATTAGGAAACTTACACACTGGGAAGCTGGTCCTGGGCGGCTGCTAAATATTCACGGCAGCACTTCATGCCCATAGTGGGGTACAGGGGGCTATAAAGGACAAGAACAAGGGAGGCCCTGAGCCTAGTCAGGATTTGCAAGATTGGTCAGGCAGGCTGCTAGGTGCAGTAATTTATTCTCAATATGCAAGAGGGGCTTAGGCCCTGAGACTCCAGTTAATACACAGAAAAATCATATTTATTTATTTAAAAAATCATATAAATTCATAACTACAAAGTCTATTTTATCTATTTATTTATAACCTAAATATTTATTCTATTTCTGGATATGTATCCTGTGTTGTTAGCAATAAACCTGTATGTACATATTGTTTTAGTTTTCCAGCTGCCCGAATGCAATATACCAGAAATTCAACAGTTTTAAAAAAGGAGAATTTAATTAATTGCTAGTTTACAGTTCTAAGGCCAAGAAAAATGTCTCATTAAAACAAGTCTATAGAAATGTCCAATCTAAGGCATTCAGGGAAAGATACCTTGGTTCAAGAAGGCCGATGAAGTTAAGGGTTTCTCTCTCAAGTGGAAGAGCACATGATGAACATGGTGTCACCTGCTAGCTTTCTCTCCTGGCTTCCTGTTCCATGAAGCTCCCCAAGAGGCATTTTCCTTCTCCATCTCTAAAAGTTGCTGATTGGTGGACTCTGCTTCTCGTGGCTACGTCGTTCTTCTCTGCTCTCTCTGAATCTCATGGCTTTTTCTCTTGCTGTTCTCTTGCTTTTTCCAGAGTGCTTCTTCTTTTAAAGGATTCCAATAAAACCAATTAAGACCTACCTGGAATGGGTGGAGACAAATCTCTGGTTTAACAATCACTCTTGATTGAGTCACATCTCCAGGGAGATGATCTAATTACAGTTTCAAGCATACAGTGCTGAATAGGAATTAGAAGAAATGGCTGCCTTTATAAAATGGGATTAGCATTAAAACATGGCTTTTCTAGGGGACGTACATCCTTTCAAACTGACACACTAGTACACATTTACATGCACACACATGATTATTTTTACTGGTAACCATAAACTATTCATAAAAGAAACTATATAATAGTGAAAATACATCAAGTAGATTGCATATATTAGAGTGGGTAGCTTTCAAAATTTAATTTTGAGGGATAAAGCAAGATGAAGAACTGTTTAAAAAGTAAAAAAATATCATTCCTATAGAGTCAAAACTAAGGTTTGGCAAAGTTGGCCCACAGGCAAAATCTATTCTGTTTTGTAAATAAAAGCATATCAAAACACAGCATGTCCACTCATTTATGTATTGTCTCTGGGTGCTTTCTCCCTACAATAACAGGGTTGATTATTTGCAACAGAGATCTTATGGCCTGCAAAACTGAAAATATTTGCCCTCTGGTCATTTCAAGAAAAAGATTGCCTATCCTTTGTCTCAAAACTGAAAGATAAAACAACATGTATATAAACATATTTATGGAACTTACTACTAGCAGTTCATGAGAGTTGTTACTTATGGAGAGAAAGAGTGGAATGAAATAATCTTTCTTGCTTTTCTTAAATAAAAAATTGAAACCCGACATGCAAATATGACAAAAAAAAGGGTAAGATCTGTTAAAACTGGGAATGACTAAATCTAAGTTTATCATATTATTCTTTACACTTCTGTGTTATTTGAAATTTAAAAAATAAGAGAAATGTTTTACCCTATTTATTTTAATTTATTAGGAAGCAAAGGTGAAACTTGATACCTACTTTGCTATGGGTTTGGTTGATTTATATTGTTAGACATTTTTCACATATTTCTTCAATTCTAGCAACTAGTAGAAGAGCTTTTTAAGATTCATACAGGAAGTGTACACATATTACATAACTCCTGAGTTTATCAGACAATCCTCTATTTTACTAATAAGATGATAACCTAAAACATTGTTAATCTCACTTGAATATTTAAATAGATACATACACTGCAAGGAAAAAAAATAAGGAAAAAAAGACAACTTCAGACCATAACTATTTTAAATGTCTAACTTGCCCCACATCTTCCCCCTGTCAGCCTCTCACCCTGGCTAGCTAGGCACTGAGCAGCCCAGCTTGTGCTTTAGGTGTAAGGTTTAGGAGACCACCTCCTATTGCAAGACTTATAAGATGTTTCCCTACATTTTCTTCTAAAGGTTTTATGGTCTTAAATCTAATGTTTAGGTCTTTGATCCAATTCAAGTTACTTTTTGTATAGGGTTTGAGATAAGGATTCTCTTTCATTCTTCTGCATATGGATATCCAGTTCTTCAAACACCATTGAAGAGGCTGCTGTGTTCCAGGTGTGTTGCCTTGTCTACCTTATCAAAGATCAACTATCCATAAATGAGACATAAAAGTCTATTTCTGAACACTTAATTCAATTCCATTGGTCAGTATATCTATCTTTATGCCAGTACCATGCTGTTTTGACCACTGTACCCTGGGAATATGCCTTAAAGTCAGGTAGTGTGAGACTTCCCACTTCATTTTTCTTTCTCAAGAAATTTTTAGTTATTTGAGGCACATTACCTTCCCAAATAAATTTGGTTATTGGCTTTTCTGCTTCTGCAAAAAAAGTTGTTGGGATTTTAATTGGTATTGCATTGAATCTATAAGTCAATTTGGGTAAAATTGGTATCTTAATTATATTTAGTCTTCCAGTCTGTGAACACTGTATGCCCTTCCATTTATTCAGATTTTCCATGATTTCTTTTAGCAATTTCTTGTAGTTTTCTGTGTATAGGTCTTTTGTATCCTTAGGTAAATTTATTCCTAAATATTTTATTCTTTTGGTTGTTATTGTAATCAGATTTTTTTTCTTGATTTCCTCCTCAGATTGCTCTTTACTAGTGTTTAGAAACACAAATGATTTGGGGGTGTTAATCTTCTACCCTGCCACTTTGCTGTACTCATTTATTAGCTCTAGTAGCTTTGCTGTGCATTTGTTGGGATTTTCAATATATAGTATCATGTCATCTGCATACAGTATGAGTTTGACTTCTTCCTTTCCAATTTGGATGTTTTTATTTCATTTTCTTATCTAATTGCTCTGCCTAGGATTTCCAGAACAATGCCGAGTAACAATGGTGACAGTGGGCATCCTTGTCTTGTTCCTGATCTTAGAGGGAGAGCTTTCAGTCTTTCCCTACTGAGGATAGTGCTAGCTGTGGGTTTTTGTTTTTTTTTTTTGTATATTCCCTTTATCATGTTGAGGAAGGTGCCTTCTATTCCTATCCTTTGAAGTGTTTTCGTCAAGAAAGGATTTTGAATTTTGTCAAATGCCTTTTATGCATCAATCAAGATGATCATGTGGCTTTTCATCTTTGACTTATTGATAGAGTGTATTACATTAATTGATTTTCCTGTGTCGAACCAGCTTGCACACCTGGAATCAATCCCACTTAGTCATGGGACTGACTCTTTTAATGTGCTGCTGGATTTGATTTGCAAGAAATGTTGAGGATTTTTGCATCTATATTCATTAGAGAGAGTGGTCTGTAATTTTCTTTTCTTGTAGTATTTGTCCGGCTTTGGTGTTAGGGTAATGTTTGCTTCACAGAATGAGTTAAGTAGCTGTCCCTCCTCTTCAATTTTTTGGAAGAGTTTGAGCAGGATTGGTACTAATTCTTTCCTGAGTTCTTGGTAGAATTCACATGTGAAACCCTCTGGTCCCGGACTTTTCTTTTTTAGAAACTTCTTGATGACTAATTCAATGTCTTTATTTGTGATTGGTGTGTTGAGGTTGTCTGTTTCTTCTCATGTGAATGTTGATTGTTCAGCCCATTTCATGCATGTTGTCTAGGTTTTAGCATGCAGTCACTCATAGTATCCTTGCATTACCTCCGCTATTTCTGTGGAGTCAGTGGTTATATCTCCTCTTCTATTTCTGTTTTTTTGTTTATTTTTATCCTCTCTCTCTTTTTTGTCAGCCTAGCGAAGGGTCCATTGATAAAACCACATTTCTCAGTTGAATTTTGATTAATGCGATTGGTTCATCTGTATGTTTTCACCTTTAAACATCTAATATGGAGTAGTAAAGATAAATCTTCTAAAATGAAAGCATCCCTGCAATCCTGAAATTGGTCTTGTTTGGCCATGATACATTTTTAATCATTTAATCTTTTTGCTTTTTAAACTCGTTAATATGTACTGTCTTTGCTTATATGAAAAAATACATATCCCCCAAATATTTTGTTTAGAATTTCATGCATTCGAAATGTATAATACTGTGCATATTAGTGACATTTTCTCATTGTAATTTCATAACTGTAAAATTCATCCATATTAATAAGTGAAGCTTTACAACCTTCATTTTCATTTAGCTATTCCACTGTTTGTGAAAATAACATAATTATATATATTCTTCTGCTGAAGTAAATTTGAGTTGTTCCCCCACCCCCATAGCATAATGAAAAACCTGGCTGGTCTTTGTCCCCAGTTCCTGGGGATATAACCTGTGAATCCTTGGAGTTTCCCATGACAGGGTCATTTGTTCTTATTTATGGTGGGCACAAGAACACATCTGATGGTTCTTATGCTAATGAGATGGTAGGGTGGGGTCAACCACAGGTGTAGTGTTAGAGTCGAGCTGACACAGTGGAAAGAACAACCCTGTGATTAGGAGATTGAGGTTTTGAACCAGGCCTGTCATGACACCCCAACCTCCCTGACCTCTGGAAGGGGAGGCATTCTGGAAATTGAGCTCAACTAGGTAGGCATTGATATGATCAGTTATGTCTGTATAGTGAGACCCTATATAAACTCAGGGCACTTGAAGCTCCAGTAAGCTCTTACAGTTGATAAAATACATCTGTGTGTCAGGAGACGGTGATGGGTCCAGACTCCTTCATGGACACTTGAGTTTGAGACTCACCTAGACATCATCTTGCGTGTGGCTTTTCTTCATTTCTTATTTGCAATCTTTTCCATGATTATAGAAAAACAAGCTGAGGGGTTGGTTGAACTCCTGAATTTATAGCCATTTGTCAGAAATGCTGGTGTCCTGGGCCCCCAAACTTGCAACTGGTGTTTTAATCTTAAAATAGTTAAATTAATATAAGGGATCTGGCCTGACTCCAAGCAGTCAGAGTCAGAATTGAAGTGAATTGAGCAACTGTAATATTCGCAGTTGGTGTCAGAAGCTGTTGTAAAAGTTATACAAGTTCCTGATTGAAATTTTGAACTTTTATAGCCCTACACTTTTTTTTTCTATCCACAAACATTAAGCATGAACTCCCTTTTACAGAACTCCACGTGCACATATTTATGTGTCTACACAGCATGTAATTATTAGGAATTTGCTGTTCATTGTATACATTCCTCTGCAGTTTTTAATATGTGCTAAGTAATCTTTTAGATTATTTGAAAACTAATTGTATTTCCCCATGACTTCCAAAAGAAGGGCCATTGCATTTCATCTTTATCAGCAGTTGATATTGCCAGACTTCTTGGATTTTTTCCCTTTTTTTTTCTGTATAAAATGGTATCAAATTGCAGCATTAATTTTCTTTTCTTTAGGATAATGAACTTGTGTTTATCATTAGATCTATGTCTTTTCTCACCTGTGAAATGTCTGTTCTTTCCTTTGCCCATTTTCTAATGGCTGATTTTACTCTTCCTTTTGATGTTTTGAATTTTTTTCATATTTCGCAAACCAAAATACTATCTATTATACATCTGTAAGCTTGATGGTTTCCAAATTTGCAGATTTTTATTAATAGAAGTCTTTTCGTTTTATGAATAAGAGCTCTTAATCTTATTGTGGTTAAATTAATCAGTTTTTCATATGATTTTCATTTTTGCATCTTAGTTACCAATGGTTTACATATTTCATGTCTTAAACACATATGTTTATAGTTCCCTTTAAAAGTTTTAAGTTTTGCATTCAATTTTAAATTTTTAGGTGACCTGGAATTGATTTTCATATATGATCTGCTGTAGAGAACCAATTTTACTTTCCCATTATACATATTTAATTGTCCCTTCCTTGTATTTTCTTTAGGTTATTTTTATTGTCCTTTTATGTTTTAATATTTTTAATTGGATGTTTAGTGTATCAATTTTCAGCCTTTTTCTTTCTTAAATAATTATATAGACCTCAATATTTCCATAGAGCCTAACTGAAACTGCATATCCTATAGTTTTATTTGTAGTGTCTTCAAATGCATTCACTTCTAAGTATTTTTTGATGTCCATTATAATTTCTTCTTTCTACTACAAGACATTTAAAAGACTGCTTTTCAAAATTTTTAAAACATAACTCCTATTTTTAATTACTATAATTATACTATGATCAGACACATTGATTGGACTTGTATTTTGGCCTATATTCAATTTGTTTTACGAGAATTAGTGTTACCCAGTATTGGAATCCATTCCTTATATATACATATTATATAAGTTTACAGACTTTATTTTCAGATCTTTACCTTACTGTTTTTTGTCAGCTTGATTAATTTTTTAGTGAGAAAGGTGAATTAAAATCTACTACTTTTGATGGGAGGTGCAACAGTGGCTCAGTGGCAGAATTCTTGTTTGCGATGCTGGAGGTCAGGGTTCGATTCCCAGAGCCTGCCCATGCAAAACAAATAAAACAAAAAGGAAATAAACAACCTACTACTCTTGGGCTTCTGACTTTTGCTTGGAATACAGAAAATTGGAAAGGACATCATACCTTCTGTTCTAACATCTATTAGTAAAATCAAGCAAATGCACAAATAAAAAACAGCCATTTTTCAAATTCACAACATTTCTTGAACAATTAAAGAGCAAAGGTCACAGAACATTCAAATAAACCTAAATCTAATAAAAGACAGATAAATGCTGAGAATAATAGGTCACAAGTATTTGGTTGATAGGACAGACGTCACTGGATTCTGCTAAGAAGATAAAGCTTCAATTTTAAAAACATCGTTAAAAAAAAAGTACGGATTTGAGTGAGAATAAAGATCCCATAAAGAGACCAGAGGTAACTGGGGAATTCACACCCATTTGTAAGTTCTTTTCCACAGCCTACCTAGATGTATACACAAACACACACACACTCAAAAGCTGAAGGTGTAAGAGATATTGAGAAAAATCTGCTGCTATAACAGCCTTCAATCTCAATGCATGGTAAAGACACAGGAATTTAAAACTATGGTGGATGGAATTAAAAATTGCAACAACATTAAAATCCCAAATTTAGCTGAATTCCAGACTAAATCAAATTGAACGTCATGCAAGAGATTTAGCGGAAGGGTGTCCCTAATTATCAGGTATGATAATTATTTACCACAGTCTCTTATGTCCTACACAAGCTGTCCAGCTTTCAACAAAATTATGAGATACATGAATAAAAGTGAGAAAAACACAACAAGCCATCAGGAAACAAAGCTTTTAACAAAATACGACAGATATAGAACAGATGTTCCTATTAAAGAGGAAATTTAAAGTAACTATAACTAATATGTTAGAAGCTACAACTATATTTCCAGACTAAAGAGAAAACCTATGGTCATTTCAATAGCCATAGGGAAAACAAAAACTTTTGACAAAAGTCAACCACCATTTATGATAAAACTCTTCCCAATCAAGAATATGAGGAAACTCCCTCACACAAATCAAGGGTGTTTAAGTCTCCTAGGCTGCTCAAGCAAATACTATGAAATGGGTCTTGTTAAACAATGGGAATTTATTTACTTACAGTTCTGAGGTTAAAAGAAGTCCAAATCAAAGCATCATCGAGACAATGCTTTTCTCACAAAGACTGACATTCTTGGGTTAGCTGCTGGCTTGCTTTTGGTCCTTAGTTTGTCACATGGAATGCACATACCAACATCTCCTAGCCTTTCTGTTCTCTATCGGTTTCATTGATTTCAGCTTCTTATTTCCTGTGGCTTGCTCTATCTGTCTGACTTTCCTTCTGCTTATAAAAGACTCTGGTAATACAATTAAAACCCAGCCTGATTGGGTTGGATAGCATCTTAAATTAAGTAATCTTATCAAAAGTCCTACTTCAATGGGCTCATTCCCACAGGAATGGACTAAATTTAAGAACGTATTTTTTTCTGGAGTATTTACAGTTTCAAACTACCACAAAGGGCATCAACAAATTCCCTACAGTAAATATTAAGAATAATAGGGAAAAACTGAAGTTTTTCCCAAAGATCAAGAACAACATGTTTCCATTTGTTGAGCTGACAAAATGCAATATACCAAAAAATGGACTGGTTTTTAACCATGGAGACTTATTAGCTTACAAGTTTACAATTCTAATGCCATGAAATACCCAAATTAAGGCATCAACAGAAGAATACCTTCTCCCCAAAGACCAGCTAAAGTGAGCTCCTCTGTCAGATAGCAGGACATAGGGCAACATTTGCCTATCCTTCTCTCCTAAGTTACACTGCTTCCACCTTCTGGTTTCAGTGGCTTTGTCACTCAGCTTTGGTGGGTTTCTCTCTTTTAGCTTCTGCCTCTCTTAGCTTCTATGTTTTATCCTCTTAAAAATGGCACCAGTAAGAGGATAAAGACACACTTTGAATGAGATGGAGCACATCTCAATTAAAATAACCTAATCAAAAGGTCCCACCTACAGTTTGTCTGCACCCACAGAATGGATCAAAAGAATGTGGTATTTTCCGGGGTACATACAGCTCAACCCATCACACAAAGCAAAGGGGTCTTTTCTCAATACTTAAACCCAACATTTTAATAGAAACCTAGACATTCATTTAGGCAAGAAAAGTAAATTAAAAATATATAGATTAGAAATGAAGACATAAATCTGTCTCTATTTGCAGATGAAGTTATTGTTTGTGTCTAAAACTTCAGTCTACTAGAAATCTCCAAGACTTAGTCTAGCAAGATCGCAGAATATAAAAATGCCAATCATTTATTTCTACCACAGTGAACAATTGATATTACAATGTTTTAAAAGTATAATTTTAAAAATGAAATACTTATTCATGAATTTATTTATAAAACTGATTAAAAACATAAAAGGAGACAACTAGAAAGACATATCATGCTCATGGATTGAAACATGCAACATTAACTTGGCAATTCTCCCAAAATAGATCTATAGAATTAATATAATCTCAAACAAAATCCTGGTCAGAATTTTATTGTCAAATTGAAAATCTGATCCTAAAATTTATATGGAATGGCAAAAGAACTAGGAAAACCAAATAGTTTTGAAAAAGAAGAATGAAGTTGGAGGACACAAAATAACTGATTACAAGTATTATTATTAAATTGCACTTATCAATATAGTTATATTGGTTAAAGAATAGATACATAGATCAATGGAACAGAAAGAGTGTTCAGAAATTGACACACAGAGACATATCAATTGATTTTTGACAAAGGTACAAAGTAAATTCAACAATTAAAGGATAATCAATTTGTCAAATGGTTGCAAAATAATTGAATAGCTAAATACCAATGGCTAAAATGTAGTATAAATTAACTCAAAATATATTTTGACCTAAATATAAAGTTTAAAACTCTAAAACTTCTAGAAGCAATTATAAGAGAAAATCTCTGAAACATTGGATTAGGTGAGGAGTAACTAGACGAGATATAAAAAATATCACTTGTAAAAGAAAAAATAATAATTTGGATTTTTTTGGGGGGGGCATGGGCAGGCACCGGGAATCGAACCTGGTCTCCGGCATTATAGGCAAGAACTCTGCCTGCTGAGCCACCGTGGCCCACCCATAATTTGGATTTTTAACATTTAATTTTTTTTAATTATTATTTCCCCATGAGAAAGATTCTAGCAAAATAAATCATGGAGTAGGAGGGCATATTTGCAATTCATATACCTGTCAAAAGATATTTATGCAGAATATTTAAAGAACACTTGAAATTTAATAAGAAAACAAACAACCCTACATTTTAAAAATGCACAAAAGATTTTAACATATTTTTCACCAAAGAGTATAAGTGGTTATAAACAATGTATGGAATGATGCTCCACATCATTAGCCTTTAGGGAAATGCATTTTAAAACTCCAATGAGAAAACACAACTGACCTCTGTGTGTGTGTGTGTGTGTGTGTATATTGAATACATTTATAATTTAATTCCTCTTTTTTCTTCACTAATATTTATTTTATTTATTAGTTTCTTACTCTGGTCCATATCATTATTATTGGAACTAAGCTTCCATAAATCTATGCTGCTTCACATATCCTCTTGTTAACACAGGTCTAGTAAGAAGCCTTAGATATACCCTGGCAGGGAGCTTGGCATTATATATAACATAATAAGAAATGACTGAATTTTCCAATAATAGGAAGTTTAGGTAATGATTTACATATATTCTTAAAATCTGTATCCCATGCAGTTATTAAAAATGGTATGAATCTATTAAGTCTTATTGACATGGAAATCATAATTTCAAATGATAAATTCAATCTGGAAGAGAACATAGTATGGTTCATTTTACTATCATATTAATTTACATGTTATATATCGTTCTACGAATGGGAGAAATCATAGACACATGATTTCTATTGTTTCAATATATTTCTATTCCACAGCCTAGGGGAGATGTTAGGTCTAATTAAAGGTCCTGACCTTGTCTTCAACACAGACACTAAAAACAAGCAGCCTTAGCTGCTTATCAGTGTGGGAAATCTCAGTGGCCAGGCCCCCTCCCTTAGGATCATATAAATATCCAACTCTTGGCAGCTTAGACTTATCTCTCTCTCCCACACACAGTGTGGTGTGTGCAGCTGCCATCCACCAACACTAAGCTTAGGAGTTTGGCCTCCCTGGGAATTTTAGCTTGCTAATGCTGCCAAAATGCAATATACTAGAAATACATTGACTTTTATGAAGGGGATTCATTAAGTTACGAGGTGACAAGTCTAAGGGCATAAAAATGTCCAAATTCAGTATCCAAAGAAAGATACCTTGACTCAAGGAAAGGCCAATGTCTGTCCCATAGAAAGACATGTGGCTGGCATCTGCTCGTTCTTGTCGCTAGTTCTGTTGCTTCCAGATTCTGATTCCAGTGACTTCCTTTATAAGCATCTGCGAGTCCAGACATAGCTGCTCTTAGGCAAAACTCTGGGTTTTGTCTCTTAGCTCAACATCTCCTGGGCCCAGTGATTTCTTCTTTTCATGTTCTGGGTATTTCTGTGAGTTATTTAGCACCCAGTCTATTTCTGTCTCAGTCTCCAAATGTCTGCATCTATGTCACTTCGGGGCATTTTCCAAAATGTCCCTCTTTTTAAAGGACTCTAGTAAACTAATCAAGATGCATCTTGAATGGGTGGAGTCCTATCTCCATTTAATCCAAGGGCCACACCCATAATTGGGTGTGTCACATCTCCATGGAAGTAATCTCATAAGGAGGTCATGCCCACAATTGGGTGTGTCATATTTCCATAGAAACTACTTAATCAAAAGGCTCCACCCTACGATAATGGATCAGGATTATAGAACATGGTTGCCCCCACAAGATGGATCAGGATGGAAAGAAGATGGCTTTAGGGGTACACAACGGATTCAAACCAGAACTGGAAGACTGAACATGATGGAAGCTCTTATTCTGCTATTTTGGACCTTTGTACTAGTTATTTGTTGAATGTTTCTGACAATTCAATGGATTATCACTCACTATACTCTTTCTCAATGATGCCCACACCCAGAATTATTTGCTTCCCCTCTCTCCCCACAACCTGTTTATTTTCTTGCAATTTCTGAAGTACCATCAATCAAAATTATGAACAAGGTGGAATGAATTCACCCTGGAATAAATATGACCATTGATAAAAACTAAAATTTAATGGCTTTATTATAGACCAAGTACAATACTAAGAACATCACATAGTCTTATTTAAAACTTAAAGTAACCCAAAGAAATAGGTAAATATTATTCTCATTTTTATAGATGTGAGACACTGATACTTAGAGAGTTTCCTTAATTTGCCCAAGAAAACACAACTAGTACAGAGTGAAACAGATTTGTTATCAAGGAGTCTAATTTCAGAGCCCACACACAGAACCACTAGGCCATTTTTTTTGCTTCTCAGAAAGATTTTCAGTTCTCCACTTAAACATCATAGCTGGCAACACCCTATAAATTGGAAGCATATATTTTTGTTCTGGACATTTTTTCACCCTAGACAAAAGAGCTATTTGGAGAGGGAAATTGAGAGCTGAGGATTCGAGTGGGTGGGTGAGCTGACAGGGAAATGAAGGGAATAAAATTTCCCTGAAAATCTTAAAACAATCCAGTGGTTGTACTTCTTAAAGTCTGCTTTTATCTCCCAAGTAGGGAAGGTATCATGGACATTTCAAATTTTTTGCTCCTAAACTCATCTGATTAATGATGTCAGCTGAGGAGCATCAATTACCAAAAACACATTTTACTCTAGGAAATCCCAAGATCCAGTCACAAAGGGATATTTATGGTAGAGTACAAAAAATTTATGCTGTTTATGTAAAGCACTATATGTCTTAGATGATAGTTTGTTTATCTTTTACATTAGAACAGGGATTCCAAAAATATACCTGCTATGAAAAACATCATAACAGAAAGATGCTCCCAATGTGATAAATGGCAGCCCTGCTTCAAGAACAAACTACTATTAAATAAACTGATCTCTTTAAAAATTTATGAAAGCAGAGTCTCCATCACAAACAACTATCATTGACTAGTGAAAAACATAAAAATAAAAAGACATCTACAGCAGCATGTATGTCTGCTAACATGATATTGAAGCATATAATTTACAAATTGCATGTTTGATCTTCTAGTTAATTTTAAATGAATCAAAATTGAAGAATAATGCTGTTCATCAGTCCCTTCAATAAGGGTTTATTCAGTAAATGCATTAAATTGTGTGAAAAAGTCAATAGCTCACCAAAAACCCCTACTAAAACCCATGGTTTTTATTAATATATATATTATTACAACTGTCTTTTATCTAGTGCCTACACCATATGCCAGCCATGTACAATATTGGTAATCCTCAAACATCTCTACCAAAGACCTGCTTTTATTGCACAGTAAGAATACAAAAAAACACAATAGTGACTAAAAGATTAACATATTTAACAAAATTCCATTAACTAAACCTTAGAATTAAATATATATATTTAACAACCACTCTTGATTAAATCACATCCCCAGGGAGATGATCTGATTACAGTTTCAAACATACAATACTGAATAGGGATTACAAGAAATGGCTGCCTTTACAGAACGGGATTAGGATTAAAACATGGCTTTATATATATATATATATATATACTCAGGGCTTCCCAAATTTCACCAGACTTAAAATATATCATTGCTGAAATCCAGCCATATCAAAATCCATACATCAAATTTCTTATATCTGAAGTTGTTGGAGCTCAGTTTGCCTTATAAATAATCTGTAAAAACACTAATAATAATAGGGAAAATCAATAGCAGAGAAGGAACCCACAGTAAAGATGGAATAAGCTAGGAGAAAGATGAGAAGAAAATTTAAAATAGGATATAACTTTTAAACCAGCAGAAGTAATCTCCAACCAGTGGGAATCTGGAAAGGAGAAATAAAAGAAGGAAAATCAAACTACATTAAATGTAAGATACAAATAAGGTGATAAATGATCTCCAATAAGATAATTAAACTACATTTAAGTAGGTTAAATTTAAAAATTTAATAAGGATACTCAGATGGGATTAAGAAAATATAGAGACATTTGTGGCCTACAAGAGACAGATTGAAAATAATAACAGGTTAATATATGCCAGGAAATTATGAATAAAAAGAAAACTAGAGTATGAATTCTAGTATATATCAGTTGGAGCTTGAAGAAGAAAATAGAAGGATTTCCAGATTATACAAATAGAGAAAATTTTCAGCTAGGAATTATTTCCAGCTTAAAGGCTGGAAGAGCAGAAATGGAAAAAAAAGTTCTGTTATTCCAAAATAAGTAACTTCAGAAGAGTGTTTAGACCAATGGACTAGAGGAGCATAGAATGAAAACAGTGTTACCCAGAGTGCACAATACCCAGAGTGCGTAATACCCTCTGCTATTATTGCTGGAAACACACCATCCCTAGGTCATAGGAAGCCAGGAGCTGGCACTGATGCTTTTAATTCATAAACCGACAAGTATACATTTGCCTGCCAGTGTGGTTGCTGGAGATGAAGCCCACAAATATTCTGCTGCTGAAGGACCCATTGTCCTCAACACTACTTCAAACTTGCTCCTTAAGCAACATCCAGAAGTTTTTTATGTGCCTCCCACTATTATTACTAACAAAGGCATTTGGCAGGAGGTGAAAGAATGGGGAGAAAATATATTTTCTTTCCTTTCCTTAAATTCTTTCCTGTGCTTCCCATTGGCAAAATTAATATAAAATTCATTAGCAATGATGAGAAATGTTTGTGTGTTTCCAAATCCCTACTGTTTTAGTTTCCTAGGTTGCTCCAACAAATACCACAAAAAGTATAGGCTTAAACAATGTGAATTTATTAACTTATAGTTTTGAGGTTTTGTTGTTCTCAGCTTCTTGCTTCCAAGGTTTTCTTTCTCTCTCTGTATTCATTACATTTATAAAAGACTCCAGTAATAAGATTACGACCTATCCTGATTGAGACGGATCACACCTTAACTGAAAGTAGCCTCATCAAGAAGTCCTACTTACAATGGGTTTACACCCAAAAGAGTGAATTAGACTTAAAGACACATTTTCCTGGGGTACCTATAGTTTCAAACCTCAAATGTACTCTGGAGAGATCACGTGTGGTAGAATACCCCAATGACCATCCCTTTGGGCAATCAGCATCCATTCTCAGCAATGATACCAATACAGTATGCAGTGTATATCACAGCAATAGCTAAAATACCATAGTTCTGCCTAATAAGGTACAACTATATCTTATGAAATAAACATACTCTCACTTTGTCCCCAGAAAATCTCATCTGTCACCATATCCTTCACCAGGCTGTTTTAAATCTCTTCTAGTTCAGTGACTATCCAGTTTAAGTATTCTGTAATATAACAACTAAATTGTTATTTTAACCACTGTGCTGGTTTGAATTTGTGGACCCCAGAAAGTCACGTCCTTTAATCTTCACTCAGTGTATTGCTGGGTGTGAGTTTTTCAATTATCCATGGAGATGTGACCGACCTAATTGTGGGTAGTAACTTGTGATTAGATGATTTGCATGAAAGTGTGTCTCCACTCATTCAAGGTGGGGTTGCTTACTGAGTCCTTTGAGAGGGAACCATTTTGAAAAGCTACAGAGTCCCTACAACCAGAGACCCTTGGAGATGATGAAGGAAAATGCCCCCAGGGGAGCTTCATGAAACGAGAAGCTGGGAGAGAAAGCTAGCAGATACTGCCATGTTCGTCATGTGCCTTTCCAGTTGAGATAGAAACCCTGAACTTCATCGGCCTTCTTGAACCAAGGTACCTTTACCTGGATAGCTTAGATTGGACATTTCTATAGCCTTGCTATAATTAGGACATTTTCATGGCCTTAGAATTGTGCACTTGCAACTTAATTAATTCCTTCTTTCAAAAGTTCTTCTGTTTCTGGTATATCACATTCTAGAAGCTTGCAAGCTGGAACAACCACCAACACCACTTTATCTTAAAAAATAGCATGTAAAATTAAAATGATAAAAAAGTTAAACAATTGTTTAATGCACAAAAAATATGTGCAGTGCAAGGAAAGTAAATATGCATTGTGTTTAAGTTCTCATTTCAGCAACTATCCCATGGATACATTTGTAAGATTATAAATTATTCTTTTCCTTTTTTTTTTCTTTGCATGGGCAGGCACCGGGAATAGAACCTGGGTCTCCAGCATGACAGGCGAGAACTCTGCAAGCTGAGTCACCGAGGCCTGCCCAAGGTCTTACTTTTGATAACAAAAATTTGGAAAGAATTAAAGTTCAAATAAGGGGACTGGTTAAATGGTATGCATGCATGGTGTTGTGACTATGATTGAGTTTACTAAAGTTGCTGAAATGCAATGTTCCAGAAATGGGTTGGCTTTTAAAAATGGGAATTTATTGAGTTACAAGTTTCAGTTCTAAGGCCAGGGAAACATCCAAATTCAGGCATCAACAAGAGAATACCTTCACTGAGAAAAGGCCCATGGCATGCAGGTTCCTCTGTCACTTGGGGAGGCACATGCTGATGACTGCTAGTCTTTCTTACCAAAATGTCTCTGGGATTCTATGGGTCCTTGCTTGTTTCTCCCTGGGCATTTCTGTCTAAGCTTTCTGTTTCTATGGGCTCTCTTAAAGGACTCCAGTAAAGGATTGGAACCCAGTCTGAATTGGATGGGTCACATCTCCATGGAAACAACATAATCAAAAGTTCCTACCCAGAAAATGTCTGCCCAAGAATAGATTAGAAGAAAATAATCTTTTTTTTTGGAGTACATAACAGATGTAAACCAGCACAGGTTATTCAAAGGAATGAGAGTAATCTCTATGAATTGATATGTTTAAAGTAGACAGTTAATTTTTAAAAGCAAGGTACAAAATAGTATTCATATTATAAATATATCATATAGTATCTATATAATGATCATTTGATGAAAAATGAGGTAGATTAGAGAATATATTAACAAGCACACTGACCCATAGCTTGCATTTGAAATAATAGAAGGATAAGTATGAAGTAAATAAGAATTGCCACCTATAGTAGATAGGAAGACTTACACAACAAAACCGTCTAAACAGTTTTTATATTTTATTAATAAAAAGCAATTCTTTTTTCAAAAATTAAAAAACAATTTACAACCTTCTAAAACTAAAAATAAACCGAAAAAATGTGAAACTAACTATATATCAAACTATTAACAAAACAATTCAGAGAAAGGATTTATCATAGATGACTTTAAAACAGGGTTTTGATTGTATAAAATTAGTGGAATATATTCTGGAGACAGAAGGACTACAGTAATTTTATTTTTTTAATAATATTGGTACCATCATTATATCTTTCTTTATATTACAGTTTATAGCAAGCCATATAGTTCAAAGCAAAACTATATTACAGTTTATAGCAAAAAACTAGGGATTAAATTTTCAATATAAGAGGTAAAGATACTGCAATAAAACCCTTAAATATATAAATATCAAACAATGTTACAAATGAATGGTAGGAAAATGAATTCAAGATTTTTAAAAAATACATTTCATCTAGCTCTATGCACTGAAATGACTTAAAATCGATGCCTACCCAGGAGCAATAAGTGCCTACAGAAACTATATTTTTATCTTAATATCATTTCTCTTCGAAGAAATTACTGACTCCAGGTCTGAGACAGGGAAGTTACAAAGTAAACCTGTGATATCCTCTTGTATGAGAAAGCACAAAAGTTTCCAAATAATTATTGGGATCACATTAAAAGGACCAAGAGCTATCAAGACTACAGAGGCCATTTGAGCATCTAAAATGATAATGAGACTAGTGATTTCAAATACAAGTCAATTAAAATCCATGAGTATAGAATGATGCTAAAAAACATAGAAATCTAGAAAAAAAATTGCCATTGGAGGTGATTGTTAAGACACATTTTCTTTAATATATTTTAACCAAAAGAAAATAATAATTACTCATTTCCACTAATCACTTATTTCCAAGCAACTGAAAAAAGACACTACTTTTCACAAGAATTATAGAGAATATTGTATAATTAATGCTAGATTTAGACAATCATTATCATTTTAAAACTTTTAAATAAATTATTGACTCATACCAGGGCTATCAAAATAAAAACAATCACATGTATATTGTCAAATTAATACCGCACAGGTTACCCTCTAGTCTCAAGAGAGAAAAAACAAACCACAATGAAGAAATCATTTAAATTCAAATTAACCCAGTGGTCAACCAGCTTGAACCAGTGGTCAATCTTGACATCATTAATGGTGACTCAAGCTGAAGTTCTGAATATCCTGGAGTGATGTATAACATCACTGATGGATATATTCTAGCCAAACAGGCTTAACTTGAATCTATCAAGTCTTTAGATTTACATATTGGGAATAGTTAAGTAAGGTAAATGATACCACAGATAAATTCAGAAGATGGGCTGTTTCGTAGAACTTCTGGCATGATAAGTTCAACAAGCCAATGATACAAAAAATAAAAGGAATTCATTTTTTAAAATTACTTTAAAAGTCATTGTGATCATATAAAATGTGTTTTTAGCGATGAATATAACAAACCAGTTTTAAAGAAAATTTCAGGGATAATTGAGGAAATTTTCCAGACGTGGGCCTTACAGGAGGTAAAATATATATAAAATGTATATATTTACTTGGAAAGATTAGGTTTGTTAACTGAAAAGAGTAGTTTATAAAGTGGCACAGTTTGATCATGATATGGTAAAAATGCATATAATATCTATATGCATATATGTAAGGTAAATAATATCTTAAAATACATGAAATCCTAGTGATATTCTTGGGAGGTAAGAATATGATGTTTTTTGATTTTTGTTTTGCATGGGCAGGCAAAACAGAACCCAGGTCTCTGGCATGGTGGGGGGAGAACTCTGCCTGCTGAGCCACCATGGCCTGCCCAGAATATGATGCTTTAATTCTTACTTTTTCTTTTCATATTCTACATTTTTTACAGTTTATATATACTGCTGTTCGTATAATGAAAGATTAATTTTAACAAATCAATAATTAGAATGTTAGAAATGACATCTTTACAACCATGACAAAAATATAGAAGTTAACTTGATATTTGTAAGAGAATATTTTTAAATCCAAATATACTTGAAGAGCTTGCAAAAATTTTGAAGATGACGCATCTAGAATGTATAAGACACTCTTGCAAGTCAACAGGAAAAATCCAGGAACCCAGTGGAAAAAGAGATACAAACAGATGGACTATAGAAGAAGAAAGTCAAAAGGCTAAAATCCATGGAAGGGATGCTCATGTTTAATGGTACACAGAGAAATGAAAATTGAAGCAATAGGGAAATGTCATTTCATACCAATAACAATTGGCACAATTTAGCTGATAGGTCATTTGTTGGCAGGAATGTAGACATATAGGGTCTACTGGAGGAAATATAATTTAGCACACCATTCTTGAGAGCAATCTACCTGTCTTATGGGCTTTCATGGAATCTTGTTTCTTCATTGTTTGCTGATTTTTTACTGTGAACTCTGTCACAATCCTTTAAACATTTCTGCAAGTAAAATGCAGCTTCTGGATTTAAAGTGTCCTTCTACAAAAGGTTTTAATATTTCTTTTATGAGGTGCTTCAGGGGTTTACCAACCCAGAAACCAATTAGTTTATTTATGTTTCCTTGGGAATTATATACAGGTAGGTACATAGTGTAAACTTGAAACCCAAAATTAGATAAGTGCAGGATTGGGGCTAAACGTTTCCAGGGAAATAGTTTTTCCACAATCCTGTACCTTCATCAAGACACATATATTATGCCGACATATTTTGCTGATGGGCCAATTATTTCCAATCCATCCTTTCACTGTCTTTGTTGTTGTTTTTATTATTATTATTATTTATTTAAGATAGAGAAAAACTTGGCAGAAAAAGATCATTAGATAATGATAAATTAAAATTGCAAGTGAGTAAGGAGCTACCTGACAAGGGAAGGACCCTAAAGAGTATAAAATAATGGGTTCAGAAACCAGATGCAAAAATGGGCCTTGCTATTCAGAAGTTACACATATCTCCTAATGGAGCAAAGAAAATTGAGAAGAATGAAGACAGAACAATTCTTCTGAATTGAAAATAAATTATAAAAGTTCACAGAATTTGGCTGTTTCTCAATTAAAAAAATGGAAAGCCATCTAATTTGAAGGAAAAGTATGACATTGGGAATTTACTAATATCTACTTCTCATTCACAGTTAGAAATTTAATTGGTCTGTGTTGTGTCCCAGGCATTGGTATTTTTAACAGTTTTCCAGGTGATTCTAAGTTTAAGCCTACTTTGAGAAATGACTGGCATAGGATGTTAAATAAAGGTTTGAAATAAGCTTTGTGCAAAATGAGATTGGAATCCATTTGTGGTAGATAAAAAGATTGCTGAACACAGAGAGTCTAATTGAGATATATGTAGATGCAATTACACTAATAACCAGCATAATGTTAAAACATTTTTCAATAACTTTGAGGCATATAGTAACATGAATAAAGAACAGAATGTATAGGTAAGACATCTTGGAACCCCCCCAAAATTCAAATCCATTTGTTCCAAATATCCACCCATGTGTCCAAAGCAAAAGTGACCGTTGCATTATACATTAACTTCTCTGAGAATACAGATCCAGCTATATTACCTGTATTTCAAACAAAGTCTCCCTGTGAACCAAAATCCTTATCCATGGATTGGACACTGCAAAATAAAATAAATATATGTGGGCAGACTGAATTTAATGCTAAACACTCTATATCTGAGGAAAGATTCAGCTCATGTTTGATTCCTTAATGAGTTATTGCTTTTGATTCCTTAATGAAATACTGCTTTTCTTCCAGTTTGAAGGTAAAAATAAAATTGAAAATAAATTTTTAGTTACTAAGATATTGACCTGACAGCTTTTGTGCATATGTGCATTTTAATCAACAGCAAAAGCTATTTGATGTACTATAAAAAGAATGTGCTAGAAAATCCTGTGTTTAATCACAGCCTTCATAGAACCTTAAGTATATGACTATGACTTAATCACATAACTGAGTCTTTCATGTTTCCTGAGTAGTTGTGTTTCAAAAATCTAAATCATTATCAATGATGAAAAATTTATGAATTTATAAAGGATTTAAATTATTTTCATTATACACTTGAATTATTTTCATCATAAAATTAAAAAATATAAACATAAAGTTATATATTCTTATATAGTTTTTCTTCTAATAATAGCTCTTTCATAATTTTAAAAGCAAAACTGTTTGACAAATTAAATGCAAACAAAAATAAAATCTCAAATGAATAACAGTAAAAATAACATTAGGGATAATGGTGGATTACTGATAACAAGTGCCTTTTCCAATAAAAATATTGCCTTCAAGAAAAACTCTCTATTTTTTTTTTTTTGGCATTTCTTTACTACCTTCATTTCTATGGCCAAATTTAATTCTAGAGCAACTGCAAATCTTTGTTGTATAAAGCATCATATACACATAAAAGCAGCCTCCATTCTTTTCTCATTAACCTGAAAAACAAAGCTTGGAGCCCATGCAATAGTAAAGACCATTAAGATAGGTCTTGATATCACATTATAGTATGTAGTTGCAAGATGACCATTCAGAATTACAGAGTACAATAATTTTAACTTCTGATATGTTATAATTGAAAAGAAAAACAATAATGTTTTTATACAGAATATAGAGAATTCTGAGGAAATATGCTTTGACCTCTGTTTAGAAACAATGATGCAATTAGTCACAAAAAAGAAGCGCTGAGTTACTGCTCCAAAAATCATGAAGTGCAAAAGCAGCGGTATCTTATGTGCACAGGGTATCCGTGTAAACTTGGACCGTCGGCTACTTCTACATCTCAGTTTCTTCCAATACAAAATAAAGATAATATCATTACCAATCCTGGCTTCCTGCTGTTAAAGGTCAACAGATGTGTCATAAACACAACATTGTACTCTATCGTACTTCTTTATTTCAAGAACAGATTTGAGTTTTGATCTCATGAAGACCTTCCCCATTGTTAACTTCAGAAAAGTTGAAAAATATATTTCTAAATGTACTAGATGTCAGAAATTCACGTGATTTTTCTACAAAAGAAAGCTTAGAAGAGCATCACAGAATGAAAAGATAATTGCACAGTAGCTAAATGAAATGTTAAATGCAGTAACTAAAAATGAAGCTATTAAAAGATCCTAATTATTTTATTCTTAATTTGGTTATAGATTTGATGTCAAAATCGCTATCAGTAAGGGATGGTTATATCGTCTACTTATATCTACAGTATTTTCACTTTAGGCAATTACTGCAAATCTCAACACTTAACAGGAAAATCATTGAACTATTTCAATCAAACATGATTTATATATCTAAAATTAAATATTCATTCAAAATATAATTTAAAAAGCATAATGTTTAAAAACTGAAAAAAAAATAATGTAACCACTTAATACTGGGCATGGGTGCGTTTCCACAATTGTCTGACAGTGGTTACTGCCCAAACTCCAATAGAAGGATCTGCCTAATTGAGTAACATGGTGCAAAGTTTTATAAAATGTTCAGTATTACCCACGAATTCTACCACCAAATAAAATCCACGATCACTCTTACGAAACAGAAGTTACAAGTTGTCCATTGTATACCAAATTTTCTACTAGGGAGAGAACTGACAATAAATAAATGAAGAAAATTAAATTTATTAAATTTTATCTATAATTTTTACTTTTTTGTAACATAGGAATGAATAGGATTAAGCTAACAAGCAACAATACCAGAAATGGGTGTCCAATTCTCTTTGAAATTTCATGTAGCTTGCATAATACTTCAACTCTTCTGAAATGAGCTGAGCTTTCAAATTTGTAGTTACTGGATCATTGTAATGAGAACTGAAATACCAACTGTGGCTATGAGGAAAGAATGAGAATTTTTGTGAAGCACATTTACCTAATGGTATCTATAAATGAGCTTAATAATCTATGAAAATCCTTATAGCTACTTCATTTTAAAAAATGGCATGTGAGTATTCACTATCCATCTCCACATTTTTCCCATTTTACTTTCTTTGGCTCACTCTTCTACTCCTTTTCAATTATCTTATATTTTCAAGAATTCTTGTCCCCCACATCAACACATATATCACTTCCACATCTATGCACTTATTCTCAAAATAGTCCACTTGGACTCCAATAATTTCTCTTATCATTTAGCAAATTTTCAGGATATGGATGCCTTTAAATTTTTGTTCTTTTGTTTAATGCATCACAATGATGGATAAAAGGAAATCCTTTTCTCTGCCTCAATCAAGCTTCTCTGTAACCCAGTGCATGAATTATTGCTAATTGCCTATCCTTAGTTCCCCACCTCAGAGAACCAGTAAGGAAGTTATGCACAACTAAACTTAGACGTACATATTAAGGTTTCATTTCCTTTGTTACTTCTCTAAGAGAAAAGACAGGAGGAATTCTCAGAGACCTGTGTGTCAATAGTAGGTAGAGCCAAGAAGTTCAAGAGCATGGCTGAAGAGTTAGATAATTTCGGGATTGAAATCCTAATGGAATTTACTAAATGTATGTCCTTGAAATTCTGAACATTGAACAGACATTGAATTCTCTGTGCCTACTTTTCTTACATGTAATATAAGACTATGATAGTGCCAAGGCCTTCAGTTAGTATAAGAATGAAATGAGATGGATATGCAAAGCTCTGAACAAAACAACTAACACATAGTAAGTGTTCAAAAATAATTACCTGTCATTTTTATTGTTTTATCTATCCAGTTATAAAATAACTTTAAGGTATAAAGGTATACACATTTATACACACACCCTCTCATTATACCAATCATACAAATACTGTAAACAGTTACATCCCCACTGAGGCCGTAGAAAAACTGGAAAGAAAAATCCACAAAGCCACCAAGATTGGATTAGAAAATAAATATTGCATTTTCAGTCTTAACATGTACAGAACTTGGAAATTATCACTCTGTCCTCACAATAAATATAATGAAAATTGATGACTTTCTCCAATACATAAGAGAACTGAGGTTGCAGAGCAATCTGCCACCTCACAATCTGAATAAGGAGATACACCCCTGGGATCTATTTACCTGGGGCAGTAGCCTCTGGACACATTAAGTAGTAGGAACACAATTCAATAATTACTTAATTAGTAAATTTGATTTATTCCTCAGGCTAGTGGACTGGAGACTAACTTGATAGTTTGAAACTCCTGGCAGCTACAATCATAATTTCTCAGGCTTTAACTCCAGGAACCCTACCAGCTTCTCAGGGTGATCATTTTAGAAGAGTCCTTCCATGGCTCTGGCAGAGAGAAAGGAAGGCAGCCATAGTGAAACATTCCCAGATCCTTCTCCAAAACAAGACATTTTGTGAAAACATAATACCAAAACTTCATCAGACCTGGGAAACTGGATTAAGGGAACTCCACCCTCACTCCATCCACCCCAAGCTATTTGTCTCACATAAAGTAAACAAAAACAATAAACAGAACAAAAACATAGCGTAAGGCCTTAGGGCCCTGGGCCCTATCTCTTCCTCCATTTGAGTATTACATGACCAGGGACAGACAGACATTAAAGGTTAAAGAATGTAAAACTACCTTCTCCAATCACTGTTAGTAACCAAATCTCATGAGAGTCTGCTCAAACCCCATTGTAAACAAATCTCTTGGGACTCTGTTAAATTTTATAAGCTGCCCTTTGGACATGATCCTTCTCTTTTGGTTTTTGGTGCAGAGTACTGACCTTCATTTCCCAACCAGCTGCCACTGGGAAGATTTTCCTCCTGTTACTAAGTTCCTAAGTAAAACTCATGGGTAATATTCTGTATGGCAATTTTTTGGTCTTGGGGTTGAGTGGGTTGAAACGTTTGGTGAGCTAGCCAGATTAAAGAGTCACTGAACTTAACGGCCTGGATACTGGGAAGGGAAACTTCCTGAGGACAATCTCGGGATGGCTTGTGTCATCATGTGGGAAGGGGTGTGTTTTAGTTTGTCAGCTGTTGGAATGCTATATACAAGAACTGGAATAGGTTTTTAAAAGGGGAATTTAATAAATTACAATTTGTAGTTCTAAGCCTATGAATTGCTCAAACTCAGGCATCCAGGGAAAGATACCTTAATTCAAGGAAGACAAATGAGTTAGGAATGCCTCTGTCCACTGGGTAGTCATGTGGCTGGCATCTGCTGGTCTCTCGCTCCTCAGCTTTCAGCCTCTGTTCCTGTGGGGGTTTCCTCACTGCTTCGTTGGGGCTGACTTCCCTTGGTTCCCTCCAGGTTCTGGTTTGCTTAACATCTCATGGTGATATCTGCTGGGCTTCAAGCATCTCCAAATATCTGTGTCTCTGTTTTCTGAAGCAACTATTCTCCAAGCATATACATCTGTTTTCTCTGTCGGCTCTGAGTTCTGTCATTTTTGTTTCCAAAATGTTCCCTCTTTTAAAAGATTCTGTTAAACTAATTAAGACTCACCTGGAATGGGTGGAGTCACATCTCCAGCTAATCAAAGGTCATACCTGCAATTAGGTGTATCACATCTCCATGGAGATAATCTAATTGAAAGTTTCCAACCTACAGTATCAAATTAGGGTTAAAAGAAATAGCTGCCTCCACAAGACTGGGTCAGGATTGGCTTTTATGGGGTACATAATACTTTCAAGCCAGCACAGGGTGGCTACACTCCTAGATAAATGGAGACCACCAAGGGAGTATGGAGATACTTATAACTCCCCAGCTGGACTAATAGTCCTCTTGCAACAGGCCATATGACAGTTGGGATTTCATAAGAAAAAGGAAAGCTTCCAGGCTGGTGCAGGTATAGCCTACCCTCTTTTGAAGGCCATACAATCAGTTACGGAAGAGTCCTTGACCAAAGCAGCATTTTGCCACGTGAAAGAGGAACTTAAGTGAGAGAGGAAAATGCAAGTAGCCTAAGCAGAGTTGAAAGATGCTTTAAATGAGAGGCTATGCTGGGTAGATGAGAATTTGTAAACATTATCAGGTTGTTATCCTAGGGCAAGTGTGTGGAAGTTACCTACGGTTCAAATAAGACTTGTTCCAACTTACACTGATTGTGATCCCAAAGTCTGGGGCCCAGTGGATTTTTTTCTGATGATGAATATCCTCAGTCTGACCAGGAGAAGGAGGATGAAGGGTATAAATTTGTACGACATCTGATCCAATGTAAGATTAAATCAGAGTATTTCCCAGTCCAACCAGGCTCCCAGGCAGACAAGGATGATGCCACTAATACAGCCTCAGCCACCAAGCAAACATTAAATGTTATCATGTGAGATTTCACTGTCTCTGAATTATGAGAGATCAGTACTCAGTTTGGGCAAAAAAGACATGCCTGACACCATGTAAAGAGTCTCCACCCCCAAGCCAAGGAGGTCTGAGAGGTCTCTTTTCCTCTACCATAGGGTACAGGTCAAGATCCCCATGTAAGAAAACTATATAAGGAAATGGGGGATTGGAGGACACATACAGAATTAATAATCTTTTGGCCCTCACTAATGTACATAAGGGTCTGGCCTTAATAGACACCAGAGTGGATGCACCTTAACATATGGGAAATGGCTGCAAACCAGGGGCCCCGTGCTAACCACTGCTGAATATAGAGGCCAAGGAGTTAAAGAGATGCAGTGGCAATTAATGAAAATTGGCTGCTTTCCACTTCAAATGTATATGGCATGTATATCTCCTATCCTGGAGTATATATTAGGAATTGACATCTTGAAAAATATTACCTTGTAATATTTTACAAGGTATAGTATTACCTTGTAAACTACCATAGGTGAATTCTGCCTTTGGTGCTGAGTGGTCAAAGCTGTCCTGAGAGGACATGCTAAATGGTTGTTGGTGAAAGTACCATCCCCAGATACTCTGTGGCAGTGCATTGGTATAAGTAGCCCAGGGGTCATCAAGAAATCTCTATCACTATTAAGGAATTAGAAAGCATAGATATTATCATTCCCACTCATATCCCTTTTAATAGCCCTGTCTGGGTAGTGAAGAAACCTGATGGAACTTGGCAAATGATGATTGACTATAGAGAACTAAACAAAGAAACTCTTCCTTTATTTGCAGCTGTGCAAAACATTGTTACTTTGTTACAAGATATAAGTACTCACAATGCTGGTTTGAAATTGTCATGTACCCCAGAAAAGACTTGTTCTTCTAATACTAATAAAATATTGTAGGATGGGACCCTTTGATTATATTGTTTCCATAGAGATAAAATCCATTGAATTGCGTGTGACCTTTTGATGGAGATATAATCCACTTAATTTTGTACATGATTCTACCTATAGAAGGGGTGTCATGATGAGTTTACTGGAGTCCTTTAAAAGTGGAAACATTTTTGAGAGGGTTCAGAAGCAGCAGAGCCAATGTGAGACGCAGACCTTTGGAGAAGCATAAAGAAAATGCCCCCAGGGAAGCAGTTTGAAACCAGAAGCCAAAGGCCCTAGCAGATGCCAGTCATGGGCCTTCCTGGTTGACAGAGGTGTTCAGGAAACATTGGCCTTTCTTGAGTCAAGTTATCTTTATCTGGATGCCTTAGTTTGGACATTCTTATAACCTTAGAACTATAAACTTGTAACTTAATGAATTCCCTTTATAAAAGCCAACCTGTTCCTGGTATATTGCATTCTGAAAGCATTAACAAACCAAAACATTCACTTTGGTCAATTTCATTTTGTATTAGATCTCGCTAATGCCTTCTTCCGTATTTCTTTAGATCCCTGCAGCCAAACTGCATTCACCATCACATGGAAAGAACAACAATGAACAATTTCTGTGTTGCCATGACATAGTTGCTCAACACCTGAAAATATGGAAACACTCTGAAAATATTATTCTTTTCCATTACATTGATGATGTTATGTTAATCAGTAACTCTCTCTCAAAACTAGAAACCACCACTAACACAGTGATGTCCCACCCTGAGGGCCAGGGATAGGTGTTGTGCTGGTTTTAAAGGATGTATGTACCCTAGAAAATCCATGTTTTAATTCTAATCACATTTTGTAAAGACAGCCATTTCTTCTCATCCATATTCAGTACTGTGTGTTGAAAATTTTAATTAGATTATCACCATGGAGATGTGACTCAATCAAGTGTGGGTATTAAGCTTGATTTGGTGGAGATGTGTCTCCAGCCATTCCAGGTAGGTCTTGATTAGTTTACAGGGATCCTGTAAAAGAGGAGACATTTTTTGAGAGAATTACTTCTGAGAATGATGAGAAAGCCACAGCAGAACCAAGCAGAGCCACGAGGCTGAGAGAATCACAAAGTCTACCTTTGGAGATTCTGAGAGAGCAAAGAAGGATGACAGAATGCCACAGAATCATAAATCATAGAGTTCACCAGCCAGCAACTTTTGGAGATGAAGAAGGAAAAGGTCTCCCGGTGAGGTTCATAAGGCAGGAAGCCTGGAGAGAAAGCAAGCAGACTTCACCATGTGCCGTTCCAGCTGAGAGAGAAACCTTGGATGCCATCGGCCTTCTTGAATCAGGGTATCTTTCTCTGGGTGCCTTAGATTGGACGTTTCTATAGACTTGCTTTGATTGGAACATTATCATGGCCTTAGAACTGTAAACTTGTAATTTATTAAATTCCCCTTTTTTTTCAAATAAACATTTTTTCCTTTAGTCTCACACATAAGTTGAAATTTTAAAATATTAATTACCATCTATTTTCAGCACCCTGCAGTAATGAATTCCTTTGTTCTTCCTCATACAAAAACATTTTTAAAATTTGTACACTTAGTCACTATCATTATATACTCTAGGCATTATTCATAGGTATAATATAGCAATGTCTAAATTCCCCTTTTTAAAGCCATTCCATTTCTGGTATATTACATTCCAGCAGCTGGTAAACTAGAACAGGTGGTAAATCAAGACAAATTACAGGGGCCTGGATACTCTGTCAAATTTCTAGGTGTTGTCTGGTTGACTAAGATTAAACTCTTCCTTTTAATGTTGTTGAAAAAGTACAGAAGTTCCCTATTCCATATACTCCTAAGCAGTTAATGATATTTTTAGGTTTATTGGGCTATTGGAGCTGTTTACACCTCACTTGGTACAAATTTTAAAACCTTTGTATACTCTGGTTTGTAAGAGGAAGTCTTGGGAGTCCGGTTTCCCACAGCAGGCTGCTTTTGAAAAGTCCAAATGAGCTATAGCACAAGCACAAGATTGAAGGGGCTTGGACCCAGACATGCCTTGTGAACCAGTTGTGGCCAGTACTGATATGAGCTTTGGATGGGGTTTGTGGCAAAGGCAACAGGCAAAACGTGTACCTGTTGGCTTCTGGTCTCAGCTATGGAAAGGGACAGAAGTAAAATACAGCCCCCTGGTAAGAAGTTATGTATGGCCTATAACTCGCTGGTGCAAGTGAAAGGGTTGGCTCAGAATGTCCTGTGAATTTATGAAAGGCCATCCCATACAGGGGCAGGTATGTTACACTGCTACCAAGCCCCACTCAGGAAGTGCTTAGCTTAGTATGCTGACAATGTGGGAAGCGTACCTCATGCAATGCAGCATCTCTAACAACAGCCCTCTAAGTGCAGAAATGCATGACATTTTTGACCAATTTTTTATGCAGAAGAAACATGTTCACCCTTCCCTGCTGAACCCCTAAGGTGGCTAACCCTATTACCACTATTAAGGGATCTGGAAGAATACCTGACTCCATATGGAATACTGATGGGCTGGCATGCAGGTAATCCACTACTTGCATGGCTGTAGTCATCCAACCTAACACTGACACCATCTGATAGGAAACTGGAACTATGAAAAGCCATCTGTGGGCTGAATTAAGGGTTGTATGGCTGTTCATAATTCATGAACCAGGAGATGTATTAACTATTTGTACTGGCAACTGGTCAATTTATTAGATCCTAAGAGTATAGATGACCATGTAGAAGCAAGAGCAATGGACTGTTGTCAGCTACCCCTTATGGTGAAAAATTATGTGGGAAGGCATCTGGACTACTTGTCACAAGCAAAAAGTAACCATGTTTCATGTCTTCATCCATAACACTGATTTTTATCTGACAACATTGAAGCAAATGCTTTAGCAAGAATTCATAGCCTAGAGCCAACATCGCATGAGGCTGCTGAATGATTGCATAGAAAGAAGGAACACTGAGGGAACCAGACTCTGTGGTGACCGACACAGAAATTCCAGCTGCCCATGATTAGACAACAAATTAATGAACTTTTGGATGTCTGCCCCTCCTGTTCACTGCTACTGCCCAAGGATTCTTCCTCATCACCTTGGGTTACATTGGCCATGAGCAGCTTGCAGTCACCAGGTGGCAAGTAGATTATATTGGGACCCTTCCCTTATTTGAAGATGCAAACTGAACCTTTACAGCCATAGTTATGGTTACTGGAATGTTGCTGACCTTCTCAGTAGGGAAAGCTAACGTAAGAGCTACAGTATGCAACTTAGAAAAGTTAGGTGCATTTTATGGACAGTGAACAATGATGGGGGACCTCCTTTACTGGACAACTACAGAAACCTGGGCTATTCAACATGACGTCTTATGAACATTTCATTTGCCTTACAATCCCACAGCAGCAAAGTTAATTGAATAGATGAGTGGGTTGTTAAAAGAGGGGTTAAAGGTGACTAGCAATCTCTGCAGCAGTGGAGAGGCTGGTTGTATACAGCTCTCATTAGCCTCAATACATGGCCCTGAGCAGTTGCTCCTGTCCTTGTTGTACTCATAACAGTGGAGCCCATGCAGGCACTGCAAATTCAGGTAAAAAGGATCAACGACACTATAAACACAATGAGATAATGAAAATAACTTGCTCTTGCCTGTAACAAAAGATCAGAAATTGGGTAAAATAAAGTCAATTGGCTATGGTCTTGGCCAATGCAGCCACGCCAGTTCAGTATCCTAAGTCCATGGAGTATCAGAGTTGCCCCAAATTTGAGTATTAGACCACAGTTCAAATGCAAAATGCTAAAAGTTGTATATGTAATGAATCCAGGACATCCCCATACTTTACGGCACAGTATGTATGACTCTGTGCACACATATATACCCAGGTTAACTGTGGATTTGACTCCAGAAGGATCTTTGCAATTGCAAGGGGAAAACTTGTGGTATCTAAAACCCCCTTATAGTACCCCTTCTTCAGAAACACTTCTGTCTACTAATGGAAATTTAGCTTGTATTCTATTACATCAACAAAATTTGCTGCTTATTGTTCCCCATAAACATCCTTCTTTCTGCTCTTTGTGTCATAGCAAATACCTTTCTGCAATAGATTACAGCCATTGTCTGGTGTCACCTGCCTGTCTTGGACTGTGACCCTTGTGAATTGGACTGCATAGAATACTCTGCTGGCCTGGAAGAATTTAGCACATTGGAAAATCTGGATAAGAATCTTCTAATTTAGGATTGAAATCACAGGCTTTATCAATTATCAATAGAATGGCTTAATTCTGTTTCCTGGCCATGCTGGCCTCACTTTGTGGCATCATCTCTGTGTGGGTAACTCCTGGTGTCCTGCTGTCTCATACTTTTATTGAATGCAATCTGTCCTAGGGTCAACATAGTCGGCCATGGGGTGGTGGCCCAGGACCTGGGCCCCTCCCCTGCCTCCATTTTGAGTACTGCACACATCTGCCTGCATGACTAGGGACAGACAGTAAAGATCAAAAAATATAAAACTACCCCCACCCCAATCACTGTTGATAACCAACTCTCATGAGAGTCTGTTCAAATGCCATTGTAACCAAATCTCCTGGGACATTGTTAAATGCTAAAAGCCATGTTCTTGGCATGCCCTTTCCCTTTTGGTTTTTGGCACAGTATGCTGATCTTCATTTCCCAACCAGCCACCATTGGGAAAAATTTCCTCCTGTTAGTAAGTCCCTAATTAAAACTCATGGGTATTATTCTGTCTTGTGTGGTTTTTTCGTCTTAGAGTTGAGTTGGGTTGGAATACATTGTCACAGGCACAGGACTTCAAGAAAATATATTGGTGCTGCTACAGGCCAAGAAGATAGTGGAGGGCAATGAAGAAAAAAATAAAAATACTATATCTCTAGAGAAAGACCTAGTGAAAGCCATACTCCAAAACATAGTCCAACTAATAGACTGTGATTTACTCTGAAGATTGTAGAAAACTTCTCTTCCCAAAGTCTATACCACCCTATCAAGGCTCCAGTAATTTCAGCTGAAAGACCTGCAAGACATAGACTACCTGAGTAGCACCACAAATGGAAGTCCCAAAGACAAAAGGAAGAGCAAAGGTCCCATGAGGAATCGGAAGCCCTGGTACCTATAGCTAAAACAAACAGTAAACACAGTCAAACAATTAACATGATTAGCTTAAGTCTTCAACTAAAGGCTTATTTAACATCCTTTACTTCTATGTGTCTGGCTTTCAACAAAAGATACAAGGCATATTCAGAAGTAAGAACAACAAAATACAGTTTGAAAACACAAAACTATCATTAAGACCAGTCTCAGGTATGATGCAAATGTTGGAATTATCAGACAAGGATTTTTTAAGTAGCTGTAATTAGTAGCTAGTGGCTCTAGTAGAAAAAGTAGAAACCATGTAATATCATCAGAAATGTAAACTAAAAGAAAGAAAAAAAAACAGATACTAGAAACTAAAAAAAAAAAAAAAAAAAAAAAAAAAAAAAAAAAAAAAAAAAAAAAAAAAAAAAAAAAAAAAAAAAAAAAAAAAAAAAAAAAAAAAAAAAAAAAAATTCGATGAGCTCATCAGTAGCCTTGACACAGGAGTGAAAGAAATAACAGACTTGGTGATATGTCAATAGAAACTTCCCAAAATGAAATGTAAAAAGTAAAAAGAAATAAAGTATCTGGAACAGATCATGCAAGAACTGTGGGACAGAGTGCACGGGTGTTTCAGTGGTAGAATGTTTGCCTTCTATACAGGAGACCCAGCTTCGATTCCAGTGCTATGCACATCCCCAGCCCCCCAAAAAAGAACTGTGGGACAATATCAAAAGGTTAGAAAGAAACAATATTAGAACAAGATAAGGAAATTTAAGAAAAGATGGTGCAGAAATATTCGAGGTAATAATGGCTGAGGTTTTCCAAAATGACTGACAGAAAACAAACTATAGTTTCAGGAAGCCTAGAGAACACTGAAAAAAGATATATACCAAATATACTACACATAGGCCTATCATTTCACAGAAGTGGAGAGGAGGAGAAAATCTTCACATAATTAGGGCAAGAGGTATCTTACTCATAGAGGAACAAAGATAAGAAGCCATATAAGCGAGAAGAGCCTGAAGTGAAATATTAGAGTGCTGAAAGGAAAAAAAATACTGCAAACTTAAAATTCTCCTTCAAAAATTAGAGAGAAATAAAGACTTTCAGACAAACACAATCTGAGGGAATTCATTTCCAGCAAAGCTGCCCAAGCTAAAAATGTTTAAAGAAGCTCTTCAAGGAAGAGGAGAGTGATATAGGTCAGAGAGTTGAAGCGAAGAAAAGAAGAGTATCAGAGAAGAATAAGTGAAGGTAAAGTTAAATCTTTAATTTTTCTTATTCTAAATTTATCTAATATATAATACTAACAATGCATTGGGTGATTATAGTAATTAGATAGCCAGCCACGTCACAAGGGAAGGAAGAAAGAAGTTGGTAATGCTCAAGATATTTTCATTACAAAAAGAAACAAAGACCAAATGCAGTGAATAGAAAATAGTTACTAAGATGGTAGACTTGAATTCAACTAAATCACACTCACTTTAATTGTGAATGATATTAAACATTCAACTAAAATACATAGATTGTTGAATTGGATAAAAAAGTCAAAAATGTATGTTGTCTACAAGAAATACACTTTAAATATAAAGACTCAGATTAAAATTAAAGGTGTGAAGAAAGATATGTCATGCTAATACAAATTAAGAAAGCACTACAGTGGCTATATTAATTTCAGATGAAGATATTCAGAACAGGGAAGATGATCTGAGATTAAAATGGGGGATTATATCATTACAAAGGAGCAAATTTTCCAAAACGACGTAATGATCCTAAATGTGTAAACACCTAAAAGCAGAGTGTCAAAATACATGAGATAAAAGCTGATAGAGCTGAAAGAAGAAGTAGACACATGCACTATCATAGCTGGGGACTCGAACACCACTCAGTCAGTGGCTGATAGATCAAACAGGCAGAAAGTCAGTAAGGGTAGCAGACCTGAACATCATAATCAATCAATTTGACTTTATTACTATATAGAGACTACCTCATTCAACTACAGCAGAATTCGCATTCTTCTCAAGTACCCACGGAACATTACTCAGTATAGATAATCTTGTGGGCCCTAAAACATATCTTAACAAATTTAAAGGAATAGAAATGATAGAAAGTATGTTCTCAGATGAATGTAATCAATCATATTGCAAACTGAATAAGGAATAACATTTGGTTTTATTAATAATTCAGAAAAAAAATTCAACAAAATTCAACACTTGATATAGTAAAAACTGGCAAAAGCCTATGAATGAAAGGGAAATTCCATAAACTTTAATTTATATATGCCAAAATACCCTATAGCTTACATCATAATTATGGATGCATACTGAATGTTTAATTCCTAAATTCTGAAACAGAGCAGGATATCCTCTTTCATCAGTTCTATGAAACATCAAATGGGAGAACAATCTAGTGCAATAAAACAAGAAAAGGGAAGTAAATTTATACAGATTGGAAAGGAAGAAAAAAAACATGTCTTTATTCACAGATGGAATATTAGTCTATATGAAAAGCCTCAAAAGTCCTAGAAAACTTAATAAGCAAGAATAGCAAGGCCATTGGATACGAGGTCAGTGTTTTAGTTTCCTAGGTTGCTGAAAACAGATACCATAAAATAGGTTGGGTTTAAATGATGGAAATTAGTTTACAGTTTTGAGGCTGAGAAAAATGCCCAAATCAAGGCATCATCAAGATAAAACTTTCTTTCTGAAAATGAGCTGCTAAGGATGTTTGGATCCTCTGCCAGATGGCAAGGCTCATGGCAGTGTCTGCTGGTCTCTCCCTTCTCTTTCAGTTTTGTTGCTTTCAGCTTCTTTCTTCCATGACTTTATTTGTGTCTCAATATTCATCCCATTTATAAAGGACACCAGTAAGAGGATTAAGACACATATTGAATGAGGTGGATCAGACCTTAACTGAAGTAACCTCATAAAAACATCCTTCTTACAAGAGGCCCACACCCACAGGAACGGATTTATCTTAAGAACGTTCTTTTCTTGGATATACACAATTCCAAACCACCACAGTCAAATACAAAAGTCAAGTGTTTTCTTATATACTAGCAAAGAACAACGGGAATATGAAATTTAAAAAGTAAAAAAGTACAATTTATAACTGCATGAAATCTGAAATTTTCAGGTATTTAACATTATATGTACATTATGTATAACATAATATGTGCATAATCTGAAAGCAAACTACAAAACCTGATTAAGGAAATTAAGAAATATGTAAGAAAATGGAGAGATATTCTGCATTCATACATTGAGAGATTCAAAAGTGTTAGGATGCCACTCATTTTCACCTTGATGTACAGATTCAATACAATCCAAATAAAATTTCTAATGAAAAAAATGTTTGTAGATATTCGCAAACTGATCTGAAAATTTATATAGCAATGGTGGTGGATTCTATTCAATTTCAAGGAACTATAAAGGTACAGTAATCAAGACAGAGTATTATCAGTGGCATAGATCTGTGAGACATAGCAAATTGGCTAGAAATAGACCCAAACCAATAAGTGAACTAATTTTTAATAAAGGCCCAAAAGAAATTCAAGGGAGAAAAGATAGACTTTTCACAAAAGGTACTAGAATAATTGGATGGTCACAGGCAAAATGTGGAGCCTAGACAGCTTACACAAAAGTTAGCTCAAAATGGATCACAGACCTAAGAATATTCTAGAAGAAAGTATAGGAGATATTGTCAATAATCTTGGGTTTTGTGATCAGTTTTTAGATACAACACTAAAAGTACAATCCATGAAAGAGAAAATTGAGCAGTTGGACTTTAATACAAACTTTGCCTGTAAAAGACAGTTGGAAAAAAATTTGCAAATCGCAAGCATAATGAAAGGCCTATATCAGAATATATTAAACTTAAGAGCTGTTTAAGTAATTTCATATTACTCCCTCTTGGGATGACCAGTTTGGAAGTTACTTATAAAGCTAAACATAATATTATTATACAAGGTATAACACTCTATTATAGATTGAATTGTATTTTCCCCAAAAGTCATGTTCAAGTCTTGACTCCCAGTCCTGTGAATATGAACTCATTTTTAAATAGGGTCTTTGATGATATTGTTAGTTAAGATAACACCAAACTGGATTAGGATGGCTCCTAATCCAATATGATAAATGTCCTTATAAACAGATGAAACTTGGATACAGTTGGAAAGTAGGAAGCAGACAGAGAGAAGGCCATGTGACAGAGGGAGAAATTGAATTATACTACAAAACAAGGATCATCATGGGTTTCCAGTCACTACCAGAAGAACCCTACATATTTCGAAACATGGCCCTGTTGACACCTTGATTTTAGACTTCCAACCTCCAGAACCATGAGACCATAAATTCTGTTGTTTAAGCCAGTTTGTGGTAATGTTGCAGCAGCTCTGCCAAACAAAAGCTGCACTTGCTGGAATTTACCCATTTATTTAAAAATTTATATTCATGCAAAAACATGAGCATGAATTGTTCTAGCAGAATACCCATAATTGCCCAAAACTTGAGGCAACCAAGATGTCTTTCAGGTGAATGGATAGACAAATTGTGTGCACCCAAACAAAAGAACACTATTCAGTGATATAAAGGAATGAACTATCAATCCACACAATAATACTGAAAAATATTAAATTCATATTGCTAAGTGAAAGAAGATAGCATGAAAATGCTACATAGAGTATGATTCCACTTAAATGAGATTCTAGAAAAAGTAAAACTATGTAGAAGAAAAACATATAAGTGATGGCCAGGGTTTTGGAGAAGGAGTTGTTCTCAAAAGGTTTATAATACTGTGGGTTTTTTTTAGGATAATAAAACTATTCTGTATGCTACTGTAGTGGGTATACATGATAATCAATTGTAAAAACCTATACATTTTCATAGTATAAAGAGTGAACCTTATTTATGCAAATTTTGAAAAATCAATTGGGACATCAGGGGATTCTATGATAAAATACAGATTGTGACATAATAATCTACCTATATTATAAATATTTGACATAGGCTCACTGTAGAGTGTAAATTTGGAAATCATGTAGGAAGTAAGACTAAAGATAAAAAGAATTGTACATAAGCACTGTACTCCAATTGGTAAAGTGTTTTTTCACCACTGTATGGTATAACAATTCTGAAATCACTATAGCTGTATTCTGAGAAGCAACAAATAAGTAAATGAATGGCAAAGGGTGAGAGCCAGATTTCTCACAGATGGAGTAAGAGATTAAAGATTAGAATGAGCTGAATCCTAGAATGAATCATGTGATACTGAATTAGAATTGTAGATGTTAATATATGGGCTTAAGTTTATCTTAATATTGATACAGATTGATAAATATAGAAATAGGTACAGATATGTATATATACATGTGTGAGTAAACACACCTAGATTTCCAAACTTTCTTACTAAAGGACACTAGAAGGAATGATACCCAGTAGCAATGAGCACACCCATCACCCAGAGCTTGCTTTCTAATACCACTGCCCAATGAAAGAAACCAGAGTTCCTTGGAGATAAGGCTGATTATAGGACAGGTGAAGGGAATATACAAGATGAGCCTGAAGTATCTTATAGTTTCAGAAAATAAGGATTCGATCCCCCCCCCAAAATAAAACACAGAAATAACAATAAAGAACAACTAATTGAGGTATGTCAAAAGAACACAATTGCTTACTGATAAAGCTTCAATAGCTAAAACTTGAATAAAGTGAGCAGAGCAGTAAAATTTTTAAAAAGTAGTGTTTTCATTCAAGATGTAAAATAAGAATCCACAATTCCATGCTGATATAAATAATTTAATAAGTGAGGGTGAACAGACAACTCTCTTTTAGAATTCCAAATAATATGCACAGGTATTAATTATCCTTTCAAGGAAGTAAATCATAATGCATTGCCCCCTTAAGTATGAGCTGCACTCAGTGATTTCCTTCCAAAGAATATATTATGAAAAGGGCAAAAAAAAAAAAAAAAAGCTGGGGAGAGTGAATTTTCAGGGGAGAAATTGAAAAATTACATGAGTCAGGTGATGAGAGTTAAAATCAATAGTGATATGTCATGGTGATGGTATATACCCTTAATATGAAAAGAGCATAATGGCCCTTTACCTCTGCAACCTTTCTATGGGAAAGATTTCTATGGGAAAACTTGAAATTCCAAACTAATCATGAAAAAAATATCATAAAAATCTCAATTGCAGGACACTCTTCAAATACCTGCCCAGTACACCTCAAAACTCTTAAGATGATCAAAAACAGGGAAAGTCTGAGAAACTACCACAGCAGACAGACTCCTAAGGAGATATGACAATTAAATGTAACATAGTAACTAGGATGGTATCCTGGAACAGAAAAAGGACTTTAGGTAAAAACTAAGGAAATCTGAATAAAATGTGGACTTTAGTTTATAAAAATATTATTGGTTCATTAGATATTAGTTGATTAAACATGTCATATATATCATACCAATGTAAGATCTAAACATGAACTTCATATAAGGTATACATCAACTCTATATAGTATTTTTGTAATTTTTCTGTGAATCTAAAACTATTATAAAATGAGAGATTATATAAATAACTAAACAAAAAACACATTATGCCGTGTGTGAAAAAAAAGTTTCATGCTTGTCCCCAAGGTGCAGGGACACAAGTAATGCTCTGCTCCTGATCCCAAATTCCCTGCATAAAATCAACTTATAATTAGTCATAGCAATTATATAGGCGTCATCTTTGATTTTTCCATTGGGATCTTTGCTTGAAAAGCCTCGGAAGCAAATAAGCGCCCTTTTCCTCAAAAATAAACACTGAGAGGTTCTGAAGCTTTTCTCTCTTAAAAAGAGAAGCTTCGTTACCACTACAAGTTGATACTAGTTTCCCATTTTTCTCTTTCCTTTTGCCCAAGAATTAATTTCTGTAGTGAGACTATAGTTACATCCTGTTCTTCAGGCACACTGAAAAACCTTTTCTATAACAGTATATCAAGTATGTAGTTCAATGCTCAATAACTTCGTTCACTCTAGCTTGTAATAAATGGGAAGAACAGTAAATTTTATTAGCTAACAGATATGTATTTTTCCCAAGAAATCCAGAATAAGGAGCCAATTTAGAAGACAAACATAAATCTTATAAATAGATTGGTAAAGAGCTACTGAGCAAAGCTTTCAAATGCAACACTTCTTATAATCTGATGAATTTTAAGTAGATGGTCTGCAAAGTACTTTGAATGAAATATTGAATATTATCTTTAGTGCACTTATTTTCAAGGCTGTCCACAAATGGAAAAATTTAAAACGTCATGGAAGTATTAATTTTTTAATTTTATTTAACATTAGTGAGAGGATACTTTAGTGCACAATTGTCTTTAATATTTCAACATTGACTAAACTATATTTTTGTAAAAAATGAAATTAATTTTTACTTTACTTTTATCAAAATATTCTAGTTGGTTACTAGGGATTGATAGAAAGACCTGGATCAGCTTAATTAAGAGTTACTATTAAGAAAAATAGGATGATGCAAGTCAGGATTGATATATCTTGGTACTTTAACAGAATACCAGGTATATGAGAATTAGCTTGAAAACCGTATGTCTTTCAATAATCACAGTGTGAAACATTTTTTTAGGAAACCTTACAATTGAAGTTCAAGGAATGTTTGCATGTAACTATTTATGCTGACTTTTGTAAAGAGACATCATCATACTAGCATCCTCCAGTTTCTTTTAACAATTTTAAATATGCTTCTTTATTAAATAAAACAATTATTTTTAGCCCAAGATTAATCTATTTTTATTGTACTTGTTGCTGGAATGGACATTTGTTAGGCATTATACATGTATAGTGTATATATTGTATATATATGTGTATATTTGTAATGTATATGTGACATTTATCACAATCTAGAATGAAACTCATTCTTAATGTAAGCACAAACATTGACATTTTATCTCTAATCACACAGCCTAAAAATGAGTAAGTGCCTATTTATTACCAGACACTGTTCTAGGTGCTTAGAATACATCAATGAAAGAACAGACAAAAATCTCTGCCCCAATTCCCCATGAAGTGTACATTCTAATAGTACACTGGGGGAGAAAAGGCCCAGAGGATATCAACTACAAAGACCAAAACTACTAAATCAATACA
>PVIY010010621.1:0-67493 GCA_004026745.1 Myrmecophaga tridactyla | reverse complement strand
ATCATTTATATCCTTACCTCCTCTCCCCAGATCATTCATTTGGGAAGTTGATTGCATCTTCATACCCTGGTCTTATATAATTGCAAGTGGTTATTTCTATACTTTTTTCAAATTGTGTGAGGAATTTGAGGGTAGGTAAGTCCTGCAATGCTGTCTCAATCTGTCACTTAATTAGACTTCAATTATTTTTCAATCATTCTGGAAAAGGCAGAGATTTAGTTTATTGTCACCTTTTGAGACAACAGGTGTTTGTTCTATCTCTCACTGATCTCCATTTTTTTTCAGGGAACTGTAGTTAGATCTGAAACAATATCTGGAGAGGTTTTGGTGATATAATTTTTCTCTGCATGGAATTTAGCTCTGTTGCCACTTTATTTGATGGTGAAAGAAACTTTTATAAATGTAAACAAGTGGGGAGACATTCCATGCTCATGGACTGGAAGACTCAATATAGCTACAATTACAACTCTCTCCAACTGATATATATTTAACATAAGTCTTCTCAAAAACCACACCAAGAATTTGATGAGTATTGTGCCAGTTTGAAACTATTATATACCCCAGAAAAGCCATGTTTCAACCCTGATCCAATCTTGTGGGGGCAACTGTTTCTTTTAATTCTAATTCAATATTGTAGGGTAGAACATATGAAACCAGAAGGAAAGACAAACAATAAAGATTGATGGTATAATTTAGGGATACCTACAGTGTACAATGATAATAACTAAATGTACAAATTAAGAAATGTTTTTGCATGAAAAAGAACAAAGGAATGTCAGTATTGCAGGGTATTGAAAATAGATGGTAATTCACATTTAAAACTTCAACTTCTGTGTGGGACTAAATCAAGAAATGTTTATTTGGTGCAAAAGTTATATTTTGACTAGTGCATTTCCTAATTTAACTTATATGGACAGTTTAACTGAACACCATAATTACATGGAACCTTGAATAGGAATGAGATTTCGGTCTTTCCTTGGGGGAATAGGGAGAAAGGGGGAAAAATTCAACTTCCCCACTTGGAGAATTCCTGATATTCTTGCAACCAGTGGGGACAACCAAATCAATAGGCGGAGTTCTCGATCTTGGGGTTCGCCCTTATGAACCTTATCCCTGCAAAGGATAGGCTAAGCCTACTTAAAATTAGGCCTCAGAGTCACCCCCAGAGAACCTCTTTTGTTGCTCAGATGTGGCCTCTCTCTCAGCCAACACGGCAAGTAAACTTACTGCCCAACCTCTCTCTATGTGGGACATAATGCTAAGGGATGTAAATCTCCCTGGCAACATGGGACAGAAATCCTAGAATGAGCTGAGACTCAGCATCCAGGGATTGAGAAAACCTTCTCAACCAAAAAGGGGAAGAAAGAGATGAGACAAAATAACGCGTCAGTGGCTGAGAGATTTCAAACGGAGTTGGGAGGTTATCCTGGAAGTTATTCTTATGCATTATATAGATATCCCCTTTTTAGTTTAAGGTGTATTAGAGTGGCTAGCGGGAAGTGTCTGAACTTATAGAGCTGTGTTCCATTACCCATGTTCCTTGAAGATGACTGTATAATGATATAGCTTTTACAATGTGACTGTGTGACTGAAAAATCACGTGTCTGATGCTACTTTTATCCAGAGTATGGACAGATGAATAAGAAATATGGATTAAAAATAAATAAATAATGGGGGGAACAAAGATTGAAATAAATTGAGTAGATTGAAATACTAATGGTCAATGAGAGGGAGGGGTAAGGGGTATGTGGCATGTATGAGTTTTTTCTTTTCTCTTTTGCTGGAGAGATTGAAATGTTAAAAAAAAATGATCATGGTAGTGAATACACAACTTATGATGATAGTGTGAGACACTGACTGTAAACATATCAAGGATGTTTGTATGTCTGTTTGTGGTTTACAATAAAAATATTTAAAAAATAAAATCAACAAACCTTTAGCTAGACTCACAAAGAATAAAAGAGAAGACTCAAATAACCAAAACAGAAATGAAAGGGGGAACATTAATACTGACCCACAGAAATAAAAAGCATTGTAAGAGGACAAAATGACCAACTGTAGTCCAACAAATTTGGTAACCTAGATGAAAAAATTCCTAGAAATACACAAACTACCTATACTGACTAAAGAAGAAATAGATCTCAACAGACCAAGAGAGTGAACTCCAAGAAAGAAAATCCCAGGACAAGATGTTTTCACTGGTGAATTTAACTAAACATTCCAAGAATTAACATCAATTCTGCTCAAACTTTCAAGAGGAGAGAATATTCCCTAACTCATTCTGTAAGGCCAGCATCAGCCTAATACTAAAGCCATACAAAGACATCAAAAGGAAATTACAGACCAGTATCTCTTATGACACACATGCAAAAATCTGAAACAAAATACTAGCAAGCCAAATCCAACTGCACATTGAAAGAATCATTCACTTTGATAAAGTGGGATTTATCCCAGGCATGAAAGGATAGGTTGACTTAAAGTCAGCTAAAGTAATACAACACATAAATGGAACAACAACACCAAAAAATCATTTTTTTTTTAGTAGATCATCTCAGTTGAATCAGAAAAGGCATTTGACAAAATTAAGCACTCTTTTTTTTTCTTTGAGAAGTTGTGGGTTTACAAAAGAATCATGCATAAAAAACAGTATTCCCACACACCATCCCACCACCAACACTTTGCACTGGTGGGGAATATTTTTTATAATTTATGATAGCACATTTTAATAATTGTAATATTAACTAAAGGCCATAGGTTAACTTAGGGTTCACTGTTTGTGGAGTATAGTTCTGGGTTATTTTTAAAAATTCTGTTACCATATATACAATCTAGTATTTCCCCCTTTTAATCATATTCAGATATCTATTTCAGTGCTGTTAATTGCATTCATAATGTTGCGCTACCATCATTACCATCCATTACCAAAACATTTCCATCATTCCAAATAGCATCTCTGTACATTTTAAGCCTTATCTTCCCAATCCCTAACCCACTCGGTTCCCTTGTAACCTATATTCTAGATTCTGACTCTGTGAGTTTGCTATACTGTTTCAAGTCAGTGAGATCATAAAATATTTGTTCTTTTGTGTCTGGCTAATTTCAGTCAACATGATGTCTTTAAGATTCATCATGTTGCCACATGTATCAGGACTTCATTGCTTTTTACAGCTGAATAATATTCTGTGGTATGTGTATACCATATTTTATTTATCCATTCACCAGTTGATGGATACTTGGGTTGCTTCCATCTTTTGGCAATTGTGAATAATGCCACTGTGAACATTGGTGTGTGAATACCAGTTTGAGTACTTGCTTTCAATTCTTTTGGGTATATATCCATATATATATATATATATCTAGTAGTGGGATTGCCCAATCAGATGGTAGTTCTAGATTTAGCTTTCTGAGGAAAGGTCAAACTGTCTTCCACAGCAGCTGCACCATTTGACATTGCCACCAGCAATGAATGAATGTCCCTATTTCTTTGTATCCTCTCCAACATCTGTCACTTTGTTTTTTTGTTTGTTTGTTTTTATAGCCGCCATTCTAATTTGTGTGAAGTGTTATCTCACTGTGGTTTTGTTTTGCATTTCCCTGATAGCTAATGAAGTCGAGCATCTTTTCATGTGCTTTCTGGCCATTTGTGTACCTTCTTTAGAGATTTTTGTTCAAGTCTTTTGCCATTTTTTTAATTGGGTTGTGTGCTCATTTGAAAGGATTATGTTTCCTAGAAAAGCCATGTTTTAATCTATCTTGTGGATCCCTTTTCAGTATTGTAGTTTGGAAACTTGATTAGATTATCTTCACAGAGATGTAGCACACCCAATTGTGGGTATTAACCTTTGATTAGAGGGAGATGTGACTCCACTTATTCCAGGTGGGTCTTAATTAGTTTACTGGAATCCTTTAAAAGAGAAAACATTTTGGAAAAAGCTTCAGAGCCACGAGAGCCACAAGAGCCACAACAGTCCATGCAGCCAGAGACCTTTGCAGATGAAGAAGGAAAATGCCCTGGGGGTAGCTTCATGAAACAAGGAGCCTGGAGAGAAGGCTAGCAGATGTCGCCATGTTTGATATGCTTTTCTAGTTCAGAGAGAAACACTGAACTTCATCCACCTTTCTTTTCTTTCTTTCTTTTTTTTTCTTTGTATGCTGTATGGCGGGGTCACACTTCATTCCTTTTCCATGTGAATATCCCCTTAATGCAGCACCATTTGTTGAATGTTTGCTTGGTTTGGTTTTTCATTTGTTTATTTGCCTGTTGGTTTGGGAAGAACATGGACCAGGAATAGAACCCGGGACTCCCACATGGTAGGTGAGAATTCTACCACTGATATCCTCGCACCCCCCGTCAGCCATTCTTGAGTGAAGGCAACCTCTTGTTGGTGCCTTATTTGGACATTCTTATAGACTTGCCTTAATTTGGACATTTTCACAGCCTTAGAACTGTAAACTTACAACTTAGTAAATTCTCCCTTTTTAAAAGCCATTCCATTTCTGGTATATCGCATTCTGCTTGTAAATTAGAACAGGTTATCTGTTTTTTCATTTTTAAGTTAAGGGATATAGCATCTCTCCTTGATAAAAACACTCAGAAAACTAGGAATAAAAGGATATTTCCTCAAAATATGTCAAAGGACATATATGAAGAACCCACAGCTGATAGCATACTCAATAATGAAAGACTGAAAGCTTTCACTGTAAGATCAGGAACAAGACAAGGATGTCCACTGTCACCACTGTTATTAAACACTGTAAAGAAAGTCCAAGCCAGACCAATTAGGCAGGAAAAAAAAAAGGCACCCATATTGATAAGGAAGAATTAAAACTTTCCCAGTATGCAGATGTCATGATCCTATATATAGATAATTCTGAAGACTCCACAAGAAAGCTATGAGAGTTAATAAATGAATTTAGCAAAATAGCAGGGTATATGATCAACACACAAAAATCATAGTTTTTCTGAACTCTAATAATGAGGAATCTGAAGAGGAAACCAAGAAAAAAATTACATTAAAAATAGCACTTAAAAGAATTTCTAGGAATACATTTAACCAAACATGTAAAGGACTTGTACTTGGAAAACTACAAAACACTGCTGAAAGAAATTATATAAGACCTAATAAATGGAAAGACCTTCTGTGTTCATGGTTTGTAATACTTAATATTGTTAAGATGTCAGTTCTACCCTAAGTCATTTACAGATTTAATGCAATCCCAATCAAATTTCCAATAGCCTTATTTGCATGAATGGTAAAGCTAATTATCAAATTCATATGAAGGGGTAGAGGACCCTGAATAGCCTAAACCATTTTAAAAAAAGAAGAACAAAGTTGGAGGGCTCACACTTCCAAATTTAAAAAGTTATAACAAAGGAACAGTAATCAAACAGCATGGTCCTGACAGAAGGACAGGCATATAGACCAATGGAAATGAATTTGGGAGTTGAGAAATAAACCTTCACATCTATAGCCAACTGATTTTTGGCAAGGGTGCCAAATTCCCTCAATGGAAAAAGAATAGTCTCTTCAACAAATGGCACTGGGAAAACTGGTTATGAAATGAAAAATGATGGTTGACCACTCCTTTACACCACATTTATAAATTAACTCAAAAGGAATCAAAGATCTGAACATAATAACTTAACTAAAAAACTCCTAGAAAAAACATAGGGAGACATCTTTAGGATCTACGATAAGTCAATAGTTTCTAACACTTTACATGCAAAGCACAAGCCACACAAGAAACAAACCAGATAAACAGGACTTCATCAAAATTTAAAACTTTTGTTTATCAAAGGACTTGATCATGAAAGCAAGAAACAACTTAGAGACTATGAGAGAAAATATTTGGAAAGCACATATCTGATAAGGGTTTAATATACAGAATATCTAAATATATAATATACAAAGGCTTGAACATGTGTGCATAGCTGCCTTATTTGTAACAGTGAAAAACTACACACTACCCAAATGCCCATCAACAGGTAAATTAATAAACCCTATAGGATAAAGCGATATCCCAACAACATTTAAATATGTGTAGTTTATGTCTATACCTCAATAAACCATTTGAAAAAAAGGGACTAAATCAGTGACACAATCTAAAAAAGAGATGGACCTCAAGAACATTATGCTAAATGAAATTTTAAAAGTCCACCATAGGAGACTGTATGTATGTTATGACTCCATTCATATGAAAGATCCATAAAATGTAAATTAGTAGAGACAGGAAAAAGATCAGTCTTAGAGTGAGGCTGGTTTTAGGAGTGAAGACTTAATGCATAGGGGCCCCCCAAAACTTGGAAATCTTCTGAAATGGGATTCTGGGAATGTTTCCACAAAAGTATAAACTCAATTAAAATTACTGAAATGTGCACACACTTGGTAAATTATCTGGTACATAAGTTAAACCTTATTAAAACTTAAAAAAAAATTATTTTCCCCAGTTTAAATCTAGACCTAACAGAAGAAACCAATAGTAATTGCAAAAATGTATCAACTATCAGGGCACAAACCTAAACAGAAATGTCTCCAACATATAAGAAAAAAGCTACAACAAATTTTGTAGTGAAGTGGGAAAATTTCTGTAATCAGAGAATCATGAGTTTCTGGAATAATTAAATAGTTTTGAATCTTTTATGCCACTACTCACATTAATGAATGCAATTAACTTGATTCCACCTATCTGCCGCTCCTTCCCTGGCCTGGGTTGATACTATTGCAGCAATTTAAAAATGTGTAAGTATTGTATCATATGAAAATATATTCAGGATGACAAATTAAATTATACAATTGCTCCTATGTTTATACAGATTGTTCCAATGCGATCAAAGTAGCATAAAAAAATAAAAGGTTCTTATTGGGGATCATAATATAGAATAATGCAGATACTTTTACCTGTGTTAGAATGACCCAAAAAGGAATTAGTAAAAAATATATATATACTTGGAGACAACAACAAACTCTACATCTTTAACAGGAAACGTATAACTAGATCGTTCTGCACCACACTGTATTTTGTGGGGACAATAATAACTGTGGCGATGGGGGATATAAAAGACTTTTTACCAAGAACCCTGAGGACAAACTTGAAGTGAGCAGGGTGAATGCAACTTAAATCGTAAATGTCCCCAGCAGCTAAGGTTTGAATTTCAACCCACCGTATCTCCAGAGGTTCTGGGTCTCCCCTCAAGCTGACAAAGCTCCCACCTGACTGAGGCCCGTGTTAAATACCATATTAAGCCTTACACACTAGCAAGGACGTCCCCTCATCTCAGCCTTCTCCAACACCTAATTATTAAATTGTGAATCTGGAGGGAACATCGCCACCACTCAAAAACCGTGAACCTCAGTTCTCAACCACAGAGTCCTGCAAATAATGATCCACATGCCAGAGGGACCCCCAAACCCTGACAGTCGGACCTTCCGGTCGCTGATTTTTTTTTCATTAATCGTTCATCATTTTTCGCCAAAGGTCACCATCACTAACGCCCAGATTCCTCATTGACTAAACCAAAATGAAACCCGAGACTCCTGTCAACACACGCTCCCCCTTCACTGACCCCACAGAATGTTCATCCCGATCCAGCCCCGTACCCGACTCACCAGACTCTAAACCTCTCCAGACTCCACTGGCAGTGACAAAAGGCTAAACCCAGGCCTGAAACTACTTGCAAGTGAGACGCTCTCGCGAGGCAATCCTCGGTACCACGGCGTCCGGAGAGGGCCAAGAAGCGCTCCCGGAAGTCCCAGTTAGCCCCGCTCACCTAGCAGTTTGTGGTGTGAGTGTCCACAACGATGGCTACACTTCAAAGCTCTGGGGAGAAACTGAAAATCACTTTTAGGTGCCTTTCGCGTCTCGTTGCAAGGGATGGTCAACATAGCTGTGCTAACCGTGTAAGTTTCCAGAGGCCGTAGCCTAGCCAAGTATAGCGTTCTATGGGGACAGCTGGAGTAAAACGAAAGATGGAGGCGCCCTATGTGCACACGGTGTCTTAGTCCAGTAGGCGGGACCCCCTTGGGCGCGGCCATCTTAACTAAGGTCACCGTCCGTGGGGCGGAGAAAAGGCTTCCTGGAGGCGGTTTTAGAGGACAAAGGCTTGTAGAATCCAAACTTTGTGGAGAGGCGGCGGTCAGAGTTGACAAACACTGTACTTCTGAAGGCTCACTCAGGTTTGGAAATGGGGTTAATATGAATTAGAAGGCAAACACCCGTTTAAGGGGCGGAGACAATATTGGGCGCGGGGAACCCTAAAGCTGAATGCCTACCTGTGAATGGATACTTGACTACCTCTTCTGGAAGAGGATGAGGAGCTGAAGATAAAGCATAATTACATGTTTCCTTCAAAGCAAAAAAAAAAAGTATCAGGGCATTGCAGAATATTATATTGTGAGATAACGCAATCATCATACTTTGTATATGTAGTTCCCAAATAGAAAAATAAAATGCACACTTAAGGAGTTATATGTAGGCAGGCATGGGAAGTGTGATTATGGAGAATTTAAGGAGGTATTCCCTTTTTGGAAGTCAACCTGGATCTAGTTTAACCCAGCATCTCAATTCTGAGAATTTATTTGGTAAAAAGTTCTTTCTTTTTTTTAATTAAGGGGGCGGGGACGGAGAGGAAAAACCTGAAAGTACAATAGAGGGAAGCTTTGTAAATATGGAACATTATTCAAATAGGACAACATTATATAGCAATTAAACAATATAGTACAGTTTTCAGTATTGTGGAAAGATGAGCATATTCTTTAGAGTACTAAAAAAATCTGGAGAACAGTATATAGTGAGCTCATGGGAAAAAATCAAACATTTGTCTGAGAGAACTGTAATCAGTTAAAACATTTAGTTTGTATTACTTTGGATTCTTTGCATATCTGTAGAGGAAGAGTACAATTAGAACTTTTCATATTTTTAATTTTTGCAATTCTCAGTTATGTCTGTACTATAATTTCTTACATATGTATTGTAAAAAGATGGCAATTTTTGACTGATTTTTAGAAGAATACTTATTGTGTGGATAGATATTCACAGTATAGTAAATAAAAAATAGACCACAGTCTCATTTTTCTTTCAAAAAAAGAAACTTACGTGCATTGGAAAATTTGGGAAGTTTATGTTGTTGACAATGCTAGACACAAATACAATTACAGGTGAGTTTAAATTTTATTTTGCTTTTATTTTGTCTAAATTCTATACAGTAAGAATTGTCTGCCTAACTTCTTGATAGGGAGAGTAGTCTAATCTCAGCAGGGTTTCAGTTTTGGTCCCATTCACTTGGGATGTCAGGGTCTGAGAGGTGACAAGGATCGGGTCCACAAGGCTCAGGGCAGCAGGGGCAGCTCAGCCTGTGTCCCTCAATACTGCCTTCTTAGCAAATCCTACGGGGGGAAGCCCAAAGAAACACTCCTGATCTGTTCTTTGCTTCCAAATGTTTTATTGGTTGGCTCACTCCCAATATAATAAAGTCTTGGCTCAAATAATATCTGAGAAGGAAATACATAATATCAAGGATTAAGAAAGAGCATGGGTGGACAACAGTGGTTCAGTGGCAGAGTTCGTGCCTGCGGTGCCTGCCCATAAAAAAAAAAAAGCCACAGACAGGGTGTGTACCTATATATGTTTTCTTTCAGTTTTAAAAATTATGTTTGATAGTTAAAAGCAAAAATTACAACTTTATCTGATATGGTACCTAGTGTATGTAGGAATAATATTTAAGAGAAGTTTATCTTTAAGGGGAGAGCTTAAAGAACCTAAATGATGGTATTTGGATCATTAAAACTGATCAAATGCAATATACAGAAATTGCAGAGGCCTGCATTGTTAAAAGACTGGATCTATTAGTTTACAAGTTTACAATTCTAAGGCCATGAAGATGTCCAAATTAAGGCATCAGCAGGACTCGACCTTCTCTTAAGACCTGTTACCAGTGAGCTTGGGTTCCTCTGTCAGATGGCAAGGCACAGGGTGACGTCTGTGGTTCTCTCCTGGGTTTTGTTACTTACAGCTTCTGACTTCAATGGCTTCCTCTCTCAGCTTCTGCGGTGTATCCTTTGTTTCTCAGCTTCTTTGGGGCTTTTTCCACAAGCTTCTCTGGTTTTCAGTGTGTCCTTTATTCTCTTATAAAGGACTCCAGGAAGAAGATTAAGACCCACATTGAATGAAGTTGGTCACACCTCAAAGAAATAACTTAAAGGTCCTACCTACAATAGGTCTACACTCACAGGAATGGATTAAAAGAACAAGATCCTTTCTAGGATACATATGACCTCCAAACTGCCACAGTAAGTTTTCAACATTTCTCCTGAAGTGGTAAAACACTGATATTCATAGAATGTAGTATAATGTGTGTGTGTGTATGTACACGTGTAGAGGTAGGGAAAGAGAGATCCATAGAAAAACCACTAAAAATAATTTACAGAGATATACTCAAGAACAACAGATAAGTAAAAATCAAATATGAAAAAAAATAATCAAGTAACAAACAGGAATTCATTAAGTGTATATCAGGAATGAAAAATGTAAGAAGGAAATGTAAAAATCAAGAACATGTTTGAATTAAACACTAACATATCAATAATTATATTCAGTGTAAATGTTGTAAACACATGAGTTAAAAGAGATTGAAAGAATATGCATTTAAAATGACGACTTTATCCTACTTATAGGAAACTCACTCCAAAAACAATGATATAGGCAAGGAAAAGCAGAAAGATACATCATGCCAACATTAATCAAAAGAAAGAAAGAATAGCTTTCAAATATCAGATGAAACAGACAATGCGGTAAAGAAAATTACCAGGAACAAAGTGTCCCGGTTTGAAAGGATGTATGTACCCTAGAAAAGTCATGTTTTAATCTTAGTCCCATTTTGTAAAGGCAGCTGTTTCTTCTAATCCCTGTTCAGTACTGTATGTTTGAAACTGTAATTAGATCATCTCCCTGGAGATGTGACTCAATCAAGAGTGGTGGTTAAGCTGGATTAGGTGGAGATATGTCCATTCGTGTGGGTCTTAATTAGTTTACTGGAATCCTATAAAAGAGGAAACATTTTAGAGAATGCGGAAGATTCAGAGAGCAGAGAAAAACAACATAGCCACGAGAAGCAGAGAGTCCACCAGACAGCGACCTTTGGAGATGAAGGAAAACGCCTTCTGGGGAGCTTCATGAAACAGGAAGCCAGGAGGGAAAGCTAGCAGATGATGCCGTGTTTGCCATATGCCCTTGCAGCCGAGAGAGAAACCCTGACTGTGTTCGCCATATGCCTTCTCACTTGAGAAACCCTGAATTTCATCAACCTTCTTAAACCAAGGTATCTTTCCCTGGATGCCTCTGATTGGCCATTACTATAGACTTGTTTTAATTGGGACATTTTCTGGGCCTTAGAACTGTAAACTAGCAACTGAATAAATTCCCTTTTAAAAAGCCATTCTGTTTGTGGCATATTGCATTCCGGCAGCTAGCAAACTAGGACACAAAGATAAAAGGGTTAAATAAGAAGACGATTTTAAATTTACACACCAACATAAAACAAAGCTTCAAAATACATGAAGTAAAAATGGACATCATTCAGAGGACAAATAAACACATCATCAGTTTTCCTTATCGACTCCAACAACTGTCAGCAATTAACAGAAAATAAGCTAGGATATAGTACTAGATCCTTCAATTAGTAAAATCAAATAGGTTTTTGTAGAACACTCCAAGCAGTAACTGATGTTTGGACATTTTTATTTAAGCCTACATAGGACAATCAACAATATAGACCATATACAGAGTCATAAAACAAACCACACATTTTTAAGAATTGAAATCATAAAAAGTAAATTCTGTGACCATGAAGGAATAAATGTAGCAATCAATTAAAAAGATAATAGAAAGATTTCCAAACATTTGGAAATATCTTACTTTTATATAATCCATGATCAGAGGAAGTCTCAAGGGAAATTTAAATATATTCAAATAAAGTAGTACTTAGTGGGAAATTTGTAGCATTAAATGCTCTTATTAGAAAAAAAGGTCTCAAAATAAGTAACCAAAATGACAACCTCAAGAAAATAGAAAAGTAGTGCAAAATATGCCATAGCAACCAAAAAGAGGAAACAGTTGAAAGAAAATAAAGGGAAAATTAAATTGAAAATAGAGAAAATTAATCAAAGCAAAAGGTAATCCTTTGAAAAAATCAGTATTATTGATAAATGTCTACAAAACTGAGAGGGAATCAAAGAGATGACTCAACTTACTAATACTACAAAAGAGGGGCTACACTCCCTATAGATACCATAAGGATGACTAAAAACTATGAACAACTATATGTAGACAAACTTGAAAGATGAAATGGACAGATTCGTCAAAACCAAAAACTAAAACGAAAAAAAAACATACTCGAAACGAAATAATCTGAATAGTCCTTTAACTATTTGAAGAATTGAATTCATAATTAAGAACGTTCTAAAAGAAATCTTCGGGCACAGATAGGTTCATTGGTGAATTTTACCAAACATTTTATTAAAAAGTAGAACCAGTGAAATAGGAACAGTCTAAAGAAGAGAAATCAGATATTCATATCAATTGATGCAAAAAAAATGTCCGACCAAAATTCAAACAGCAATTTGTAATTAAAAAATGAATGTACACCCATGCACTTCCCAAACAAACAAAAACAAATGAAATTTCAACAAATGGTGTTGCAATAACGGGATACTTACAGGGAAAAAGAATGAAATGTGACCCCACCATACAGCAAAAAAAAAAAAAGAATCCACAAATTAGGATTAGAAGAGAACTTCCTCAATCAAAAGTATCTACAAAATAAGTGTAAGTAACATTATATTTATTGGTGAAACGCTGATTCCTTCCTCTCTAAAAGATAGGAACGCAAGGATATCCATTTTCATTGCAGTATAATACTGGAAGTCCTAGGCAGTGTAATAAGGGAAGAAAACTTGACACTTCAACAAAGAGGATATGCAGGTGACAAATAATGCTTCAACACCAGTTGCCATTAAGAGGAATGGAAGTTAAGACCATAATCATATACAACTACACATATAATAGTATGACTAAAATAAAATATACTGACAATACCCAAGTACTGGAAAGGATGTGGAACCACTGGAGAGCTTATAAATTCTAGTGGGAATGTAAAATGGTACAGTCAATCTGAAAGACAACCTTACAGTTCCTTATAAAGGTAAACACAAACTTAACATATGAACTAGCAATTGGTATATTCCTGGGTACTTAGAGAAACAGAACTTATATTCACACAAAATCTGGTACATTAACATTCATAGCATCTCTATAATAAGTATGCTATCAAAACAAACCCAAATTTCCTACTAGTACATCCATATAATAGATTACCACTCAGTAATAAAAAATAAAATTATACACCCAACAACTTGGATGAATCTTAAGCATAAGATGCTAAGAAAAAAAGCCAGTGTCAAAAGTTCCATACTATATATTCCATTTTAACAGATTCTTGTAATTACAAAATTAAAGGTCCTAGGTGGAGGTAAGATGTGATTATTAAGGGATAGCACAAGTATGTTTCTTTGTTTTGACATAAGAGCTCTGCATCTTGATTGTGATGGCTGTTATAAAAATCTAAACACGTGATAAAATTTCCTGTAACCCTAAATGAATAAAAACACAATTGGCTGGGCCACAGTGGCTCAGCAGGCAGAATTCTCGCCTGCCATGCCAGAGACCCGGGTTCGATTCCTGGTGCTTGCCCATACAAAAACAAAACAAACAAACAAATCACAATTAGTGTGTACAAAAATTAGCTCTGAATAAGATCTGCAGTTTAAGTAACAGTATTGAATTAATGTCATTTTAGTAGTTTTGATTATGTATTGTGATTATGTAAAATGTCACTGAAAGTGCTGAAAACTTCGTATATTTTTTAATTTCTTGAAGTATCTAAAATTATTTTAAAATAAGTTTTAGGAAAAACACCTTTACGTATTTTTGCAAACTACTTAATGCTGCTTATAAATGCAGATAAATATATCCATATATGTTGAACTATATTTATAAACTGAGTATATTCACGTTCCTTTTGAAATATATCAGGACAAATAAATCTAGAGACTAAGAAATACAAGAGCTAATCTTATGAAACAAGGTGGGGATAGAACACCCCTGCATTGTGTATGAATTAAAAATGTAACCAGTGATGAGAACAGCCAATTTAAAAATTATGGAATCATTGAAAACAAATTAGGTGTAAGGATACCTGACCCAAAAAGGCCCACAGGTATATTATCTGATGTATGAGTTTAGATTTATGATAGGAAGCTCTCAAACATACATCTGTTTCAAGAGGCTTCTTTCCTTAATGAGTTGTCTGATATTTTGTAAAACGTACTCTACATTTAGTATGGGCATAAATGTTTTATTTCTGTATGAGGTCATGACAAATGACTAAGAATGCTATAATCGCTGCCATCTGAAATTTTTCTCTTATCTGAAATATCTGACAACTGAGGTTTGTTTATTTCTGGGAAAATGTTTGCCCAACAATTTTATAAAACCATTGATGATCTATGACAGTCACTGATAATATAGGGTCTCTATTCCCCCCAAAAAATCCTTCCTAGTTTCTCCATTTCTAGAATTTATTTCAGTATATAATTTCCAGCCACAAAGTTACCTCACAGCTTTTCTGCATTTAATGTGTCCATTTTTTTCCTATGTGTTAAATCTGACATAGACTGTGAGGTAAATAAGCACTTTAGACATTACCATATTCTCTGCATTCATTAAGCTCATCTCCTGGGTATTCCATAATCTCCTGAGGGTAGAAATCTTGCAAAGTCTCCACCACACTATATTCATGTACACCAGGAGCATATTGATGGTTAATGAGAGCACTCTACCAATGTGGTTTGTCTCCTATACGAGTTTTACTTGTATGCAGTTAAGTTTGGACTTCGCAAAGGATTATGCGAATTTATATATTTCTCTTGTGTGTGCTATTTTATTTTCAACAAGGCTTGACAAAGAAAAGATGACCCACAACTGCTGAATCCATAGTATCTCTCTCTTGTATGAGTCCTTTGATGTACACTGAGTGCTGAATTCACAGTGAAGGCATTTCCATATTGACTGCACACATATGATTTGTCTCCTATGTAAATTCCCCAATGGGCAATGAAAACGATTTTGAGCAAATGGAATTTCCCACACCTAGTACATAAAAAAAATTATCGTATGTGACATCTCTGGTGTTGTGTGAAATGAATTTTCTTCCTGAAGAAAGAAATACATTACCAAATTCATTGCTTTCTTAGGAATTCCCTCCATTATGAATTCGCTGATGTACAATAAGATTTCTCTTTGAGGAAAAGCATTTTCTACATTTGCTACACATAAAGGGTTTTTCTCCTGTATGAGTTCTTTGATGTACAATTAGACGGCTTTTCACAGTGAAGCCTTTTCCACATTCATTGCATTCATAGGGTATCTCTCCAGTATGAATTTGCTGATGTTGCATGAGTTCACTCTTCATAGCAAAGCCTTTCCCACATTCACTACATATATGGGATTTTTCTTCCATATGAATTTGCTGATGCACAATGAGATAGCGTTTCATGGTAAAGCCTTTTCCACATTCACTGCACGTAAAGGGTTTCTCTCCAGTATGAGTTCGCTGATGTACAACAAGATTGCTTTTAAAGGCGAAACCTTTCCCACATTCATTGCATATATATGGTTTCTCTCCAGTATGAGTTCGTTGATGTAATATCAGCCCACTATTCACAATGAAACCTTTCCCACATTCACTGCATCTGTACGGTTTCTCTCCAGTATGAGTTCGCTGATGTACAATCAGCCGACTCTTCAAGGGGAAGCCTTTCCCACATTCACTGCATCTGTAGGGTTTCTCTCCAGTATGAGTTCGTTGATGTATTATGAGCATGCTCTTCACAGTGAAGCCTTTTCCACATTCACTACAAACATAGGATTTCTCTACTGTATGATTTCGCTGATGTACAATGAGATTACTCTTCCTGGGAAAGCCTTTTCCACACTCATTGCACACAAAGGGCTTCTCACCCGTATGCGTTCGCTGATGTTCAATCAGTCGGCTCTTCATGGTAAAGCCTTTTCCACATTCACTGCATACATAAGGTTTCTCTCCTGTATGATTTCTCTGATGTATAATGACATAGTGCTTTGTAGTGAAGCCTTTTCCACATACACTGCATATGTAGGGCTTTTCTCCAGTATGAGTTCGCTGATGTATGATGAGCATGCTCTTTCCAGTGAAGCCTTTTCCACATTCACTACATACATAGGATTTCTCTCCAGTATGAGTTCGCTGATGTACTATGAGATTTCGCTTCCCAGGAAAGCCTTTTCCACATTCATTGCACACAAAGGGTTTCTCTCCAGTATGAATTCGCTGATGTTCAATCAGACGGCTCTTCATGGTGAAGACTTTTCCACATTCACTGCATAAATAGGATTTTTCTCTTTTATGAATTCTCTGATGTTCATTGAGCCTAGACTTTCTGGAGAATGCTTTCCCACACAGACTGCACCTGTAAGGTTTCTCTCCTGTGTGAACTCTCTGATGATCAGTGAGCTGAGACTTCTTGGTGAAGGCTTTCCCACAGTCACTGCATACATGGCCTTTCTGCATTCTGTGAGATCCCTGATGCTTAATGACTTGGGACTTATTGCTGATGGGTTTTGTACTTACAGGGAAATGAATTTCAGAATGAAATTGTTCACACCGACCATGTAGAAACGATTTATAATCTCCATGGAATTTAACTGAGTTCTTAATTTCACAGGTTTTGTTCTGATTAACTAAACTTAAATTTGATTGCAAAGTTTTTATATAGAACTCAAACATATTTTTCCTGAAAGGAAAGCCATACTTGCTTTGACGAATGATATCTCCAGATGCATTAAGTGTATGATATTGCTCCGCACTCTTCTGCATTGTTGCATTTTCCAAGTGACCCTGCAGGTCATCATCATCTTCACTAGTTTCTAAAAAAAGAGAACAGTGAAGACTTTCATAAACTTTGTTTGGAATAAAACTTTGAAAAAAAATTCCTTGGAGTGAAGTGGCTCTTCAGTGATAACCCAGAAGAGTCTAAATTTTCATTTACAAGTTTTCTTTATCCCTTGCATACTGGTAAAAACACAATAATATACGTAAAAAGGTAAAATCAACTAATGTACAAATAAGATAAAGAGAAGTGGCAATTTAAATATGTATTTTTGGCTACTTTCTAATGACCTTGTAAAACATGCAGAAAAAGTGTAACATAAGTAACTCATTGTTAGCAGCAAAGCAGAGTTTGGAGGGATACCATTCTGCTGAACTTGTAGAGACAAAAGGCTACAGAGGGGTAAGAGATAACTGATCCAAAATGATGGCGGCTGCATTCATTTATTCCACAAGTATCTACTGAATGGCTCCCATGTACAAAGAACTACTCTGGTGTTGGGATGTACAACTTTATTCCATATTTTCATTGAGCTTAAATCCTAGTTAGGAAACAATATACAAGCAAGGAAAGAAAAAAAGAATGGAGTTTCAGATTGTTGGTTTGTAGGAGCAATAGAAATGCTTTAAGGTAGAGAAAATCAGGGTAAATTTACATGAAGAAAAGAGGGTTAAATGTTAAGTTAATGAATATTGGGGTGGCTAATAAAAGTAAGAATCAAGGATTACACTTTACTAACAATATGGCTTGAGCTAGTGCAAAGTAAAAGTGACTCATAATGAGATAAAGAGTATTTCTGAAGTTGAGAAGGCACAGACAATCAAATATGCATTGTGAAACTTTGAGATGGTTACTAGACATGAACAGACATCAAAAATCTGGTTGGGTGTATAAATCTTAAAAAACGTCACCACCGGAGATAGTGATACAGAAATCATCACTATATACGTATTATACAGGGAAGCAGGACTAGATAATACTGTGCTAGGAGAGCATGTAGAATGAGGTGAAAGCACCAAAAAAATGGTTTTAGAGGCTTAATATTTAATATTTGGGGATTTTAAAAGCCCACTTACAGAAATCAATCACTTAACATCAAGATCAGGAAAATGTGCTGTGGTAGTTTGGAGCTGTGATGTACCCGAGAAAAGGTCATGCTCTTTTAATCCACTGCTGTGGGTGCAGACTTATTATGGGTGGGACTTTTATGTTAGGTTATTTCAATTGAGATGTGAACCTGCCTCATTCAGGGTGGTTCTTTATCCTCTTACTGGAATCCTTTATAAAAGGATAAAACACATACAGAAGCTACAAGATGAAATCAAGAGAAGCTCAAGAAAAAGCCCCAGAGAAGCTGAGAGATAACGAGACTCTGGAGAAGTTAAGAGAGACTGAAGCTATAAGAGAGAAAAATGCAACCAGAAGATGGATGCAACAAAACCTGGGTGAGAAGGACCCAGAGATTCTGGCCATATGACTTCCCATGTGACAGAGATGTACTGGATGCCAGCAGCCATCTACTCAAGTCTTTATAGCTCATTTGGAATAAAATCAAGGTAAGATTATGGTGGGAAACAAAAATCAATTGTATTTCTCTACACTAGCAATAAACAATATGAAACAAAATTAAGAAAATTCCATTTCTAAGAATTAAAAAAGATTTAAATATTTAGGGAAAAAATTTAACAAAAGAGGTGTAAAACTTATATTCGAAAATTATAAAGCATTGTTGTTAGAAATTAAAGTCACAAATAAATGGAAAGCATCCAATCATAGGGTGTAATACTTATTGTTAAGATGGCAGTTGTACTACTTTGTCAAATGCTGCCAGAATGCAATATGCCACAAATGGAATGCCTTTTTAAAGGGAATTTATTAAGTTACAAATTTACAGTTCTAAGGTCATAAAAATGTCTAAACTAAGGCACCAAGAGAAAGCTACCTTGACTCAAGAAAGGCCAATGTCTGTCACATGGTGTGCTGCTTTGAAACTGTTGACTACCCCATAAAAACCATGTTCTTTAATCCTCATTCAATATTGCTGGGTAGGATCTTTTGATTAGGTAATTTCCATGGAGATGTGTCTCCACCCATTCAAGGTGGGGTTGCTTACTAGAGTCTTTCAGCAGGAACCATTTTGGAAAAAGTTTCAGAACCCATACAGCCAGAGGCTTTCGTAGATGAGAAAAAAATAAAACAAAAAAACAAAAGGCCCCAGGGAAGCCAGCTGAAAGAAGCCGGGAGAGAAAGCTAGCAGATGTTGCCATGTGCCTTCCCAGCTGACAGAGAAACCCCGAACGTCATCAGCCCTTTCTTAAGAAGATATCTCTCTCTGGATGCCTTAGTTTGGACATTTTTTATGGTCTTAGAACTGTAAACTTGTAACATAAATTCCCCTTTTAAAAGCCATTCCATTTATGGCATATCGCATTCCAGCAACATTTAACAAACCAATATACATGGGAAGGCATGTGGCTAATGTCTGCTGGTCCTTGTTCCTGGTTCTGTTGCTTCCTACTTCTGATGCCAGTGGTTTCCTCTTTAAGCATCTGTGGACCTTCACTTACCTCCTCTGGAATACAACTCTGGGTTCTAACTTGCTTATCTCATGAGAAGGCACATGGTGAAGTCTGCTGGGCCCTGCATCTCACAACATCCCTGTCTAGGCAACTGCTCTCTCTGTCAGCATTCCAAGCATCTCCAAATGTCTGCATCTCTGTCAGCTCTGAAGCAACTGTCTAGCTTCTGTTGGCTCTCTCAGCTCCTGGTATCTCCTGGAGCTTCTGCATTTCTAAACATCTGTGTTTCTATCTGCATCTAATGTTTCTCCAAAACGTTTCCCCTTTTAAAGGACTCTAGTAAACTAATCCCAGATCCACCTTGAATGAGTGGAGTCACATCTCCAGCCAATCAAAAGGCTACACCCACAATTGGGTGTGTGTTGTCTCCATGGAAGTAATATAACTGAAAGGTCACAACCACAATTGAGTGGGTCAGTTTCCATGGAAACAATCTAGTCAAAGGTTTCCACAGGATTAGACTAGGAAAGAAAACATGGCTTTTCTGGGATACATAACAATTTCAAACCAGCACAGCAGTATTCCCCAGATCTAAGGATTCAATGCAATTGCTATTAAAATCACACCTGACTTTTTTGCAGAAACTGACAAGGTGATCTTACAATTCAAATGGAAATTCAAAATAACTAGAAGAGTCAAAACAATCTTGAAATTCAAATGAACTAGAAGAATATTTTTGTATACATATGTTTTCATATTTCTTGGGTATGTATGAATTACAATCTTATATTTATGATCAATTCATTTGCAACACAGGAGCCAAGACAATTCAAGGGGGAAAGAATAGCATTTTCAACAAATAATGCTGGGACAACTGGATATCCACAGGGAAAAAATTAAGTGGGACTCTTCTTTATACCATATACAAAAATGACCTCAAAATGGATCAGAGGCCTATATATAAGAGCTAAAACTAAAAGACCCTTATAAGAAATATAGGAGTAAATTTTCATAACCTTGTGTTAGGGAAAGCCTAATTAAATGACAGAAAATTGCAAGCAACAAAAGAAAAAATAAATAAATTAGACTTCATCAAAATTAAAAATTTGTGCTTCAAAGTACCACAAAGTGAAAAATAGCCAACAAAATGAAAGAAAGCATTTGCAAATGATAGACTTGTATCTAGATCATATAAAGAATTCTTACAACAAATACCCAATTTGTTACCAATTTTAAAACTGACAAAGATTTGACTAGAAATTTCTCCAAAGAAGATATACAAATGACCAGCATCATTAGCCATGAGGGAAATGCAAATCAAATGCACAATAAAAGGTGCACAGGTGGTTAGGTAGTAGAATGCTTGCCTTCCGTGTGACAGACCTGGGTTCAATTTCCAACCCATGCACCGCCCCCCCAAAAACAAAGCACAATGAAATACCATTTTTTCCACACTTGTGATGGCTATAATAAAAAAGACAGATAGATATAAAAACTGTTGGTGAGAATGTGGAGAAATTAGCACCCACATAGACTATTGGTGGGAATGTAAAATGGTGCAGTCGTTTTCGAAAACACTATGGTTGTTCCTCAAAAAGTTAAACCTGAGTTACCATATGAACTAGTAATTCATACATACCCAAGAAATATGAAAACATATGTATACAAAAAAAAAAAAAAAATTCATAGCAGCATGATTCTTAAGAAGCTAAAAAGTGGGGCCACGGTGGCTCAGCAGGTAAGAATGCTTGCCTGCCATGCCCGAGGACCCGGGTTCGATTCCCGGTGCCTGCCCATGTTAAAAAAAAAAAAAGCTAAAAAGTGGAAATAACCCAAATGTCTATCAGTTCATGAATGGATGAATAAAATGTAAAAAATTATCTATATAATGGAATATTATTCAGCTATAAATAAATAATCTTCAAAAACATTATAATAAGTGAAAGAAGCCAGACACAAAGACCACATATTTTATGATTCCATTTATCGGAGATATCCAGAATAGGCAAATCTAGACAGACAGTAGGTCAGTGGTTGCCTATGGTTGGGTGACAGGGAGAAACCGGGATTTCTTTTTGGGATAATGAAAATCTTCTAAAGTGGATTGTGGTGGTGGCTGCATGATTCTATAATTCAAACTATAAATTGTATAACTTAAATTTTCAAATTGCGTGGTGTGTGAATTTTCTCAATAAAATCGAGAAGCAAGAGTATGATAGGAAAAGAAAATATTTAGCAGAATTAATGCGGTGTTAAGATTCAAGTGCAACTAAAGAAAAAATAAGAAATTGCAAATGTGTAAAGGATGTAAACTGAGGCAGACATAAGTTCGGACCTGTTTCAGACTGGAATTAATGTAGGATGCTTAAAAAGTCTTTTCTAGTTAAAGTCAATAGAAATAAGAGCTCCTTAAGAAGGCAGCTCTGCATGTAGAGTACATTCAAGATAATACCAGTTAAAGGAGCCTCTAACTTTAAAATAGGATAGGGGAAAGAGTTTTCCTCATTCCTTACCAATCAAAAACTGGTAAATCACAGGCCATTTGCCATGGAGAAAAGTAAAATTCATACAACTAAAGTATATGTTGGATAACATTAGGGTGATGTCAATTTTGGAGTCTCCCCCACAGAAAAGAAAGATTTTACTTAACTTATGAAAATGAAGGAAACCTTTAAAGATACAGAGAACTACAGAGAAAATGAAAAATAGAACCATTAAGAACCTCAGAGTGCAAGAGAAGAAAATCTAAGGAAGCAGTGAAATGCACAGTGAGCCACCAGGTTACTGTCAGGGCACCAAGGTGGAGTTGGATGTTAGGAAAAGAAGTCAGTAGTAACCACATAGGGTGGGAGGGCTCAGTAGTCAGAAGACAGTGATGAATTCAAAGTTGTCTTTTTAGATAGCAGCCTGGAAGGTGAAATTTCACAGTAAAGAAGTTGAAGGACAATGCTGCAGAATACAAAGAAGAGAAAAGATTACAGACTCTTAGGAAGAACATCACTAGGCAACCAAAAACATTTACCTAGATAAATAAACAGGGGTTTGGACCTAAGAAAAGGGAAAAAGGGGTATTATTTTCTGTAAAGACCTAAAAGAAAAGGAATTGTGATATGGAGAGAGGGATACATGTGTAGAAATTCTGTTTACGTGTCCTCAGACCCTTACATCTGTGACAACTTTTCGCAATGACTGGACTTCCTTGGCCATCCCCTCTCCTGGTTCTCACTCACTCACCTGGACAGATTTGACTGTGTATTTCTTCTTCTGTTGTCCATGGTTCTTTTCCTTGTTGCAAATATAAAAGTGCATCTGGTTTGCTATCTTGAAACCCTGTTCATTGGAAATGATGGATTTACACATAATAAAGTGCACTGGGATATGTCAAGATGGGAGAATGCTATCTTCTCAGGGATAGACAGTTTTTACATCCACACAGCAAAGGCTGTTCTCTCAAGAGAGAGCACATAGGTATCCTTTATCAGGGTAAAAGGAGGCACTAAAAATCTACCACTTCAGAGCATTGCAGTGACTTCAAAGTTTAAACAGCAGAGAAAGAAAATGCCACTGATTGGGCACTATCTGAGTGATCAAGTGGGGTGGTCCTCACCCAGTGATACCAGGTTGTTATAGTTCTCCAACATCACTTCCAGACACAAATCCTTCTGAGCAGGGTCCAGGAGCTGCCACTCCTCCCATGTGAACTGCACAACCACATCCTCCAATGTCAGTGATTCCTGTAACAATGCAAGAATTATTTTATATGAGTCCTTCTCTTTTCCTGATACATAAGGATTGTAAATGAAGTTGTCCTGGTCATATTAACAATATGTGCTGCATCTATAAAACTATTACATTGTTAGTACATTGTTGTGTATTAAAGTAAAATCCAAATAAAACATTTTATAATTGTACAGGAATCCATTCACCCAATAAAGTTTAAGATTTGTAGTATGTAGTCATACTTGCTAACATAAAAACATCTGGTATGTATTCATTTTAAATTTTAACATCTATTTACCAGCCAATAAAATCTGGATATCTGGATAAATATATGATATCTGGATAAATGATATAAATTGCAATATTCACTATAAGACTTCCAGCCAAGACAAGAATCACATATGAAGAGACTTGAGATGATAGAACCACAGGACACTAGTAAGCATTTCATTAGTGAACAGAATAAAATATAACTGCAGAAACATATATAAAGCACAAGAAACTATTAATGAAAATTAAACAAATTTGGAAAAAAATTCTATATATTAAATACATTTGTGTACATATATGAATATACACACACTTGTATGTTTATAAATATGTGCACAGACATACACATGTGTATATATATTAACAGAAAGATTATCATTTTAGAATCACTGAAGAGATAATATGTGAACTATAATATGTATTTTAAGCCAAAATGAGGCACAGAGACACATATAGAAGAAAAACATAAAGGGAGTTTAATAAATAAGAAGGGCAAAATGAGAAGGTTGAACCTATACTTATTCATTGTTTTCGAAAGAAAGCATAGTGTATCAGAGAAGTGATTTATGAAGATCTAAGAACTGAGACATTTCCAGAAGCTATTAAAGGCCCTATAACTCAGGCTTAGTAACACCAAGAAAGCCCAATCAGGAAATCCACATCTAGACACATCATATTAAAGCTATAGAATACCCGATGCAAAAGGAAAGATCATGAAAGAAACCAGAGAGAAGACACATTACCCACAAAAGAAAGACAAAATTTACTGACAGTTGACTTCTCCATCGAGTCAGTAGAAGTCAGAAAAGTGGAATAATATCTTCAAGGTTCTGATTTTGTGGCAATACAGCCTAGATCTGACTGAGCCTGGAATGAATTGGGATCCACTTGTCAACTGAGCTGGAATTCTCCTATCTCAATATGCCTTACAGTATGGAAGTGTGGGAAATTGACATAGGTAAGATCTAAGTAAAAACTGATACGATAATCTATTCACAAGTTATTACAAAGATTATTATATATAAAAGAAAGCAGATTTGGTAAAGGCTTCAAATTCTTAAACCTGCTGATTTCATCACGTTCTAAATTATTTCATTTCATTTAAGATGTAAATCTATTTGGAAAAAGCAAATGTAGATTCCTACCCAATTTCACACTCAAAAATAACATTTTCCTGTTTAAAGACCTAAACACTAAAAAAAAAAACTATAAAAGCAATAAAGGCACATATGAATTATATTCTTGAGACAAGTCAAAATCTATCAAGAAAAAATTTAAATTTTTGCATTGAAAAAGGTATCATGAACAAAGGAAAAGAAAAATGAAAAAAATTTTGCAATACACAAAAGAAAGGATCAATATGTAAGATATTCTATCAGTAAGGAAGCAGTTTTTTAAATGCAAAAATGTTAAGATAGATACTTCACATGAACTCCATTTGACCGATAAAGACATAAGAAACATCATCGATGATTAGGAAAATACAAAATAAAACAAGGCAAAAGACTATCGAACCATTCAGAATGTTGAAAATCATGCACTTTGATAAAGTCATATCAAGTGTTGGCAAAGATTTATGCATGGGAGATCTTATATATCATCCATCCAAATATTACACATATATTAAAATTCATTTTTTATTGTCATAAACAAATGGAATTATATATAGTGAACAGTCTTCGGTCAACTGTAAACATCATTCCTTTAGATGCCCATATTATACTATCTTAGACTAATGGGTTGGCTGCCATATTCTTATATATAAATGATTCCACTTATGCAAAAAATGTCATAACAGACGTGTTTATGTTCAGATATATAAATATATACATGTTCATTTGTAAATACATGCATATTCACAGATGCACACACAAATTCAGTGACAACAATTACATATTACCTACTACTTGTTAAAGCAGAATGAGGGGCTCAGGACGGAAGTTAGGAGTAGGGAATTTAATTCTTTGCCACATGTACTTTATCATTGCAGCTTATATTTTTACTTTTAAAGTGTACCCATAAGACGTTTGGATAATTATAAAAAATAAAGGCCACAAAAGAAAAGCAAGTAAGAACTGGATTTGAAAAAGGGGAAGGATTCTGAATTTCCTGAGATGTGGTAGAGTTACAAAACAGTGTGGAGTTCCCCGAAACTCAAGGCCTTACCAGACAACATTCTTGCATCTCCCTAATGCCAAATTGTACTTAGACCCCAGTTCAGCCACGTATTTGTGGAGGACTGTTTGAGAGCCAATGATTGTTCCATTTTCTAAGGACACTGAAGTTTTATTCTTAGATAAAACTAAATAGCCACAAGGCTGGGTCTTTGAATGACCTTGTGCTGGTTCCCTGAAAAACTGTATCCAGTGAATTTACTTGGCTATTCTAACAGGGGTCTCTGATAAACATCCATAGGAAACTTGCTTTTGCCTTTATTAGAAGGCTGCTATTGTAAACACCATCCACCCGTCACCTCTAGGAAGAATCATCAAATTTTTCCTGAGACCTAAGTGTGAGGAAATACTGGCATCATCTGAGGCACCTGTCTGCTTTCTCTTCACAGTCACTGTATATCATATGAAATACTAGATGTAAGCTGACAGCTAATGGAACCCAAAGGTCCTCTAGTCACATTAGTGCCAACATTAATTTGTCCTTTAGGAGGAATCTTAAGAACAATATACTCCTGGTCCTACTTTGCTGTGATGCTGAAGGTAGAGTCTAAGTTCTTTCCAGATCCTACCTGATTTTTTAGAGGACTCTATAAATCCATTAAAGATTAAGGAAAGTATAAAACAAATTGAAAGTCACCTTGATCATTTTCTTCTGTTTCCAGAAAGAGCCAGCAACTGGGAAATTGTCTTGTCTCTTCTAGATATACCCTAGATTTCTGGTTAGAAATCTATCTCAGGTCAAAAATATCCCCAGAAATGATGATATCTAGGTCATGGAACCTCCTCTTTCTTCATTTAATTGTTATCTCTTGTTCCTGGAGCCAGGACCTAAGGGTTGAAGAGCAAATTAACTTTTAGTGTCACATTTTCTTTGGGCCCAGATATATCGCCATTGCTGTGTACTCACTCTAACACAAGGCCCCTGAATTTTCTAAGAGCTTCTTTATTTAGTTGCCCAGAGACTTTAGTTGCCCAGAAACTTTGGGCTAATGAAACATAAGATCCTCCTAGTGTGGGAGGGGTCCTTTCTGCTATGAAATAGAAAAAGCATGAATGTAAAAGGGGAGGTGGCCAAAGGGAATTAGCATTGCCCAATGCCTCCATGGCAGATAATTCTCTCACAAAATAATTTTAGAAAAGAGACGATATGGACAGTGAGAATCTAGAATTTTCCCTTTAAATCATGCTGCCCCTGTATCTCTTTGTACATGCCACTGAATACACACCTCAATATGAAGAACAATGAACTAAGTAAATCATAAGCATTGTCCTATTTAATTTCTCACTCCCATCTACCTCTTGGTATACTATAAGGTATTCTATCAACCTATAAATGTTTACTCAGGAAAAATATCTTTCAGGGACAAAACTGAAATAAACAGATCTTCCCACAAAAAAACACAGACCTGCCATACAGCAAATACTTAAAAAATGTTTTTCAGGCAAAAAAAAAAAAAAAAAGGAAGCCTCATGTAAACAGAAGAGTAAGAAGAATTGAAGAGGGACAAAAAATGGTAAATATGATTTTAAATCTAAATGAGTACTAGCTGGAAAAACAAGTGATAACGATTTATACTTATGAGGTTTCAAATACATGAAGAATTAAAATACACATAATACATAATATGTAAATAAACATAATATATAGTCCTGCATGGGGTACAGGACTAAACTCTGTACCCCAGTCTGGACATGTTCTTGGTCTCAGTCTGCATTCTGGTGGGTGTGGCCCATTGTAAATAAAATCTCTTCAAAATGTTCCTACAGTAACGGTCTGGCCCAAATAAATCAGGCTGGGCTTTAATCTAGATTACTGGAGTTCTTCATAAACAGCGTGAAAGACAGACAGAAAAGCCACAGGAAGCCTCCAGAAGCTGGAAGTAAATAATGGAAGCCAGAAGAGAAAGGAAAAGATGCTGCCATGTGCACTGCCATGTGACGGAAAAGGTGAGAACTAAAGATTCCCAGCAGCCAGGCCCAAAATGCCACAGTCTTCTGGGAGAAAGCACTGCGTTGCTGACTTCTCAATTCTGGACTTCTCCTAGTCTTAAAACTGTGAGCCAATAAATTCCCATTGGTTTAAGCAAACTCATACGGTATTTCTCTTAGCAGCTGGGAAACTGAAACAATGCATAAATTAGAACTGATGAGTTTATAAAACAAGTTGTGATAAATAACATATAAAAAGAACTTTACAAAATACCATTTAGAAGAGCATAAAAATACTTTAAAATTCTATGTTCAAGATACCTGCAGAACATTATAGCATGTACTAGAAAAATTTTTTTCTATTAATATTTGATTAAATTCATTAAAACATGGTTAAATGGAGATTTGGACCTTGAAGATGAGTTAGAAAATTAAGCACATAAACAATGTCAAGTCTCCCAAATGGTGCTAATTTTCAGTGAAATACAAATTCAATTGTATTTTTTATACTCTGTATAAATACAAAGTAATTATATAGTGTTTAGGGAAATTCAAAGGGCTACAGCTAGGTAAGATACATGAGTAAAAAGTTGAACTGCTCTACTGGTTTATCAGGACACATTATAAAGTTATATTGAATAGAACAGTATGATATTATCATAAGGGTAAACAGGTCAGTGGAACAGAATCAAGTGCTGAGAAGCAGACTCCTGCACATATAGACTGGATTTGTAACAAAAGCAGCACTATAGAGGAGCGGGTAAAGGGCTTCTTTTCAATAAATGGAAAATTGGATATCCATGTAAAAAATTAATGGGTAGAATGCTTGCCTTCCATGCAGGAGACCCAGGTTCAATTCCTGGACCATGCACCCACCCAAAATAAATAAATAAATAAATGAATAAATGGAAATTGATCCCCACTTCACAACATACACAAAAATCAGTTCCCTCACAATCGTCAATCTGAATGGAAAAAGAAAATCAACAAAGCTTTAACAAAATAGAAGAATCGCTTCATGAGTTTAGGACATTGAAAAATATTTTAAACTTCACCACAAAAAAGCACTAGCCATAAAACAAATGGTATAATGCTAGAGGTAATGCAAAATGCCACAATCACATTGGAAAACTGTTTGACATCATCTATATGGGTGAAAGTTATGCATAGCCTAAGACACAGCAATCTCCTGCTGGATATATTCCCCCCAAAATGAACCAACAGCTGAACAAGAATGTTCATAGCAGCACTATCTGTATTAGCTCCAAATGGCAAATGACACAAATATATATCAATAGTAGAAATACATTAAAAAAAAAAAAAAGAAAATTGATCCCCACCAAGAAAGCAAATGATAGATCAAAAAAAGTGATCAAACTATAGAATTACAGAAAGGGATCTGCAAACTACAGCCAGTCTGTAGGCTAGAAATTGTGTTTACACACATACACACACATACAAGACAATGACTCTATGTTCCCTGCAAAACTTAAAATGTTTTATCTGGCTCCTTACAGAAATAGTGTAGTGATCTTTTCTCTAAGAACATAAATACAACTATATGTGAAAACATGAATGACACACAGACACACACAATATTGAACAAAGAAAGCAGACACTGATGAATACATAATGTATAATTCCACTTAGATACAGTCAAAAACATGGAAAACTAAATGAATTATAATTAAGAATGATTAATCACACAGGGTATTGGTTTGCTAATACTGCCAGAATGTAATATACCAGAAATGGAACGACTTCCATAAAGGGAATTTATTAAGTTACAAGTTTACAGTTCTAAGACCATAAACATGTCCAAACTAAGGCATCCAGAGAAAGATACCTTGACTCAAGAAAGGCTGATGTCTGTCTCATGGGAAGCTATGCAATTGGCATCTGCATTTTCTCCCAGCTTCTGGCTTCAAATGGCTTTCTCAACTCCTGTGGATCCTTCCGGATTCTGGCTTGCTTAGCATCTCATGGGAAGGTACATGGAGATATCTGCTGGGTTCTGCTCTCCAAATGTCTGAATCTCATATGTAGGCATCTGCTCCCTCTGTCAGCACTCCAAGCATCTCCTTTGGCACTCTAAGCATCTCCATCTGTGAGCTCTGAAGCAACCGTGTTTTCTCCAAAATGTTTTCTTTTAAAGGACTCCGGTAAACTAATCAAGACCCACTTTGAAGGGCGGAATCACATTTCCATGGAAACAATCCAGTCAAAGTGTTTCCACCCCACAAAATTAAATCAAGATTAAAAGAAACATGGCTGCGCCCACAACATTGGATAAGGAAAAAGATATGGCTTTTCTGGGGTACATAACAGCCTCAAACTGACACACATGATGTATTATTTTGTTAAGCTGCCCAAAAGCAATTTATCAGGACTGGAACGGCTTTTAAAAAGAGAATTTAGTAAGTTGCAAGTTTACAGTTCTAAGGCTGTGAAAATACCCAAATTAAGGCACCAACAAGAGATTACCCTTCACTCAAAAAAGGCTGATGCTGTCCAGAACACCTATGTCAGCTGGGAAGGCATAAGGCTAGCGTCTCCTAGTCCTTATTCCCAGTTCGCTTCCAGCTTCTGATGCCAGTAGCGTCCTCTCTGTGGACCTTCACTCACAACTCTGGGACAAAACTCTGGGTTCTGGTTTGCTTACCATCTCATGGAAAGGCACATGGAGACATCTGCTAGGCTCTACCTGTGTGTAGGCATCTTCTTTCTCTGTGAACACTCCAAGCATCTCCAAACATCTGTGTCTCTGAAGTAACTGTTCTCCAGGCATCTGCATCTGCTCTGAGGTTTCTTCAAAACGTTTCTTCTTTTAAAGGATTCCAGTAAACTAATCAAGATCCACCTCAAATGGATGGAGTCTCATCTCATTTAAGTAAAAGGTCAGACCCACAATTGGGCATGTCACATTTCTGTGAAGTTTCCACCCTACAGTATTGAATCAGGATTAAAAGAAACAGCTGCCACCACAAGATTGGATAAGGATTAAAGCATGGCTTTTCTGGGGTATATAACAGATTCAAACCAGCACACATGGTAAAAGTATTAAAAGTAAAGCCTACTTTCCATCATATCTTTGGATACGATGGTGGAGGTTATGATCAGGCCGGAGCTCACACAGCACAACTGGGATGCTGGCAAGGTTCCAATTCTTGACCTAGGCAATGGTTAGTTACAGGTACACAGCCTAACCTCAGTTTGCATGGATGTAATATTTGACAGGTTAAATAATACTGGTCCCTCAATAACCATATTCAAAGTTCAGTTACCAACTGTGGTGGTTTGAAGCTGTTACGTACCCCAGAAAAGGTCATGTTCTTTTAATCCATTCCTGTGGGGGCTGACCTATTGTAGGTGGGATGTATTGATTAGGTTATTTCAGCTGAGATGTGACCCACCTCATTCAAGGTGGGTCATAATACTCTTACTAGAGTCCTTTATAAGACAATAAAACACATAAAGAAGAGATGAAATTAAGAGAAAAAGCTCCAAAGGAACAGAAGCAACAAAACCTGGGAGAGAAGGACGAGCAGATGTTGCCATGTACCTTGCTATCTGACAGAGGAGCCCAAGCTCGTAAGTACCTGGTCTTCAGAATTCAGGTACTGTCCTTTTGATGCCTTAATTTGGGCATTCTTCATGGCCTTGGTATACTGTAAAGTTGTAAGCTAATAAATCCCCATTGTTAAAAGCCAGTCCATTTCTGGTATACTGCACTTTGTCAGCTTTAGGAAACGAAAACACCAAGCTATGTTAACTGCGAGTAACTGTATAAAGCACAAACTTTGCTGGTAGTTCTTCAGTCTACGAATCATGTCACAACAGACGTTCATCATGATCAGTGATACATCATGCCACTTCTCATAAAATCTTGTCACTGAGCATCTTTTACTCAGATTACACCCAGATGGCAAAGCATGGAGTTGTGTTGCTTCTTTCTCTCCCAATGATAACTTACATGAAATTTCACAAAAATGGACAAGTGAGAAGGATTCGTCCAACACAGATATATATCAAAAGTGAGAACCCTGGAAGTGAAATTAGTATTGGATGTAAATGGAGCTGTAGAAGAAATAGCTGACTCTAGGAATGCTGACATTGTCGTCATTAGAGAGTCAGAGGAACTTAGTGAAAGTGAACAAAGAGCCACAAAAGAGGAATGTGGGAGTGATGACAAGGATAAAGATGGCCAAAAGGAAGTGGTATCAGCAAAAACTTCACATGAAAGGATACTTCATAATGTAGGTATTTCACAATGTAGATATTTTACATGTAGATATTCACAACATTGAAAACCAAAGGATAAAATGTTGGAAGCTGATCCAAACTTAATGGGAATATGACAATTCACAAGGTACAAAACACAGGTTCACTATGTATCATAAGTTACATGATGAAAGAAGGTGAGCACTGTTCAAAACTATTTCTGATAAGTTTTTTACAAAGAAATAAAACACTTTAATTCTCAGTGTTTCTCATGTTCTGAATGACACTACTAAATATTAGTTTTGCTAGTTTTTTCATTTCTCTTTGCATGTGTAGGATTAAAATTAAGAAGTTTTCAATGCTTTGACAAACATTTAAAAAAGACAATTGTAGGGGTGCAAGGGTAGTTTAGGGGTAGAATTCTTGCCTACCATGTGGGGGAGACCCGGGTTCAATTCCTAGTCCATACATTTCCCCAAAAACAAACAAGCAAAACAAACAAAAATTCAACAAATGGTACTGCAATAACAAGATACTAACATGGAAAAGTAATTAAATATGACCCCGCCATACAGAATACCCAAAAAAAGCAATTATAAAGAAAGAAAAAAAAAGAAACAGAAAGTAAAAACAATATCAAATATATAAACAACAACAAAAAAAGCAAAGAAATGTAACTTTCCACCGATTAAGACTGCTTTTTTTTAAGGTCCCATGTTTGACAAGTAAGGACTGATTATATTGATTTTATAGTAAAGTTTTAAATTTTTTCAGAATTATAAATTCAAAAACATAATCTTAAAAGATGAGAAGTGTTCACAATACCAAAAGTTTGGTCTGTGAAAAGAGCAATAAAATGTACACATTTGTAGGAAAACAAATGAAACAAGAAAGAGAAAACATGCAAATAATAAATGTAAGGAATTAATGGAAGGTGTGACTACAAATAAAATAGCCTTTTTTTGGTAATGAAAGAATACTATGAACATATTTATGTCATTAACTTTGAAATTATGAATGAGTTAATAAATTTGTACTCCTACCTCCCAGAAAGAGCCTGACAACATAGCAGGTGAATTTTATGTATTGGCCATGAGACAAAAATGCCCATTAACACCCTCCTTTCACTGCTTTATATTGGTGGCCCTATCCAATGCATTAAACTGAGAAACAGAAATGAAAGGCTTAAATATTAGTACAGAAAGTTTTCTTTTTCTGTTAATATGATCACCTGCACAGAAAACAAGAGATTCAAGAATGGAACAAACTCTTTTAAAAATAAGAAAAATCTTCCCTGGGGAACACCTAGGCAGTTTCCCCTCCCATTTTTAGTTGTTGAGTATGGCACCATATCCTTATTCCCATTTCCATGGTCTATCCTATCAATAGTAATGGAAGCTGAAATCAACATTAGCCCAGATCAACCTGGTCTTACTAATAAACTGTAAGAGTCACCCTATCAGAGGGAAGGACAAGTAACAAAATGGAGATTGTTAGAAAAACTGTATCAGGCAGAAGTAACAGTGTCAGCTACAATACGTTAACAGATCAGAGCAGGGGTTACAACTTTTTCTCAAAAATGCCAGGTATTAAATACTTTAGGTTTGTGGGTTCACATGTTCATGTGTTAGCTACTCAATTCTGCCAGTGCAGCTTGTAAGTAGCCATAGATATTAACCAAATGAATGAATCAGGCCAGACAGATTCCAGTAAGACTTCATTAACAAAAAAAGGTTCTGGGCCAGATTTAATCCATGGGCTGTAGTTTGTCAAACTCCGAGTTAGAAGTGAAGAGCTATATCATTACCTAAACCTAGAGCCAGAACTACTGCCAAGGGCCTGCACACCTGTTTTTATTTATCTGTTTATTTTTATTATTTTAAAAGTTTTTATTATGAAATATAACATATATACATAAAAGCAAAAATTGTTACAAGTAGTTATAGAACAGATTTCAGAGTTTGGTATGGGTTACTGTTCCACAATTTTCGGTTTTTCCTTCTAGCTCCTCCAAGACACTGGAGACTAAAAGAAATATCAATATAATGATTCAGCAGTCATGCTCATCTATTAAAGCCTATCTTCTCTAACTCCTCCTCCTTTGACCCTTCCTCCCAACCTTTATGGGTATTTAGGCTCTGCTCTTTCTGTTTCACGTTGGAAAGTAGTATATGGGATGGGGGATGGAACTAGTTTATGTTCTTGGAGAGTCTGAGTTTCAGGATTTATCTGGCCTAGGAACCAGGTTCCTGAAGGTCGTAGGTTTCTGGAAAGTAATTTTAGTGCATGAAACTTTTGTACAATGTCAGATACAGCCCTAAGTGTTCTTTGGGTAACAGGAATGATTTGGGGTGGGGTGGTAATTAGCAATATCTAGCTAAAGCTTGGTTAAGAGGCTCCTCCAGAATAGCTTCTTCCCTCTATTAGAACTCTCTTAGCCATTGATACCTTATTTTTGTATCATTTCTTTTCCCCCTTTTGGTAAGTAAGGTGTTGTTGATTCCATAGTGTCAGGGCCAGGGCCAGGCTTGTCCCTGGGAGTCATGTCCCACATTGCCAGGGAGATTTCACCCCTGAATGTCATGTCCCATGTAGGGGGAAGGTAATGATTTTCCTTGCAAAGTTGGGTTTAGACAGAGCAAGGCCAACATCTAAGCAACAGAAGAGGTTTTCTGGAAGTAACTCTTAGGCATAACTGCAGGTAGGCTTAGGTTCTCCACTACAGAAACTGGCTTTACCAGAGGAAGACTCAATATCAAAGCCTTGGCCTATTGACTTGGGAGTCCCTGATATCTGAGACAGGATCCAGGATTCCCCAGTAGCCCATGTGTTTTTGTAAACACTGTTTTACTGGATTACAGCAGTGTTCATTCATTTATATATTGCCTCAGGTTGCCTTCATTTTGGATGGCAGGTTTGAGAACATGTGAGAGAGACCCAATGGTCCACTAGTCTAACATATTTATCATCTTGCTCTTTACAGAAGAAACGTGCCAACATTTGATCTAAATAAATTACATGTTTCTATTATGAAACCTTCACTGTCAGCAAAAGATCATTTTTCCTCCTTAGCATTAAAAAGCAAAACCAAATACTATAGCATAGTACAAAAAGTACATATAAACAACTGCCTTAAAAACACACAAAACTGGGCGTGCCACGGTAGCTCAGCAGGCAGAATTCTCGCCTGTCATGCCAGAGTCCTGGGTTCGATTTCTGGTGCCTGCCAATGGAAAAAAAAAAAAAAACCACAAAACTAAGAGTTGCATCTTGTTTGTCGATAAATATACAAACATTCATGATATAAAGCAACTACAAGACAAGGTTTATCTCTGGAAAGGAAAGGGATAGAACAGGGAATATGTTTGAACTTTATTATTATCGATTTATTTCTTTTCAGAAAAATGTATCAGAATCAAATAACAAACAAAATTTTAAAAATCAAATGAGTAAACCATACATATATTCAACTGGAAACTTAGGGGACAAGGCAAGTGTTCTTACTGAAGATAAAAGTAACATTCTGGAACTGTTACTCAAGGCAGTGTGAGAAAATAATCAAGTAAGAATTCTGAATTATGCTTAATCTGACTGTAAACTTCTTTAGTCACATAGATGGTTACATAATTTAGATATAAAAGTTGATAGCACTCTATAAAATTCATGTCAGGAGTTATTCCTTGGGGATAATTTAACCTTATGTATTGAAAACTGTCAATATGGTATCATTAACAACTCAAAGCACCACTAGTAGGATTTTCTTAAAAGACACTAACCACCGCAGCGCGGCCCCGAGCCTCCAAGGCATCAAGACTTCCCTCCCCCGCATTAATACCAAAACATAAGATGTTTAACCTCTTGACCACCTGAGCTTCCCATGACTGACCCGAAACCTCAGCCCCATACACGCCATTACGGACTCCTACGTGCTCCCCTCCTAGAACACACTCACACCAGCATTATCACCACGGACTACCACAAGCATCACAGGATGTGGTCGCCAGCGACTCTCCCGCCTTTACCCAGTTCCACAGCCAGACCCCCACACTGGCCCTATTCTCTCCTTAACCCGCAGCGACCTCTTAAGGGCGGAACATACTTCCGAGAACTTCTTTTACTTCTTGTCGGCGGCCCAGCCTCCACACCTGCAAAAGTCGTCCGACTAGGGCCCACGGTGTCGCTATGGAGAAAGGCTCACTGGGCTTCCGGCTATCGTCTATGACGTAGGAAGCCAGCGCCGACGCCAGCTCGGCTCGCGGCAGGCGGCCGTCAGCGCATGCCTGACGTACAGAGACAGAGCGGCCGCTTTCACGTCGGTAGCCAGGGACTGACAAGATGTTGAGAGCAGGCTCGTAGTCCCACGAGGCAAACGTGGCGTACATTCAGGGGGTAAATTCCTTTGAGCCGACTGGGCGGAGGAATGTCAGTCACCGACTCCTCATGCGGGGGGACAGTGGACCGCGCAAAATTTTCGTGGCGCCGTGCACGTTCTTGTCAGCGACCGTTACGGCTGAGACGCGTCAGCTCGGCGGGAAGAAATTGAAGTAACTTCTGGGCACCTCAGTCACTAGGCTAATTGTGAAAAGCTTTCGGAGGCCGGATAAAAATTTAAGCAGGCTGGACAAAAGAAGTTGGCGGCGCGCGGTGGCCATATTGCTGTTGCGCCGTTAGGCCGGAGCTCGGCGGGCGTGGCCCCCTAGGATGAAGTCTGGTGTCCGGAAGGCAGAGGAGGCGCCGTTTGGGGAACCCAGAGATGGAGGCGCCTGGGGAGGACCAAGTGGGTTTAGAAGGCGAGGTGGTTATCGGGATGCGGCGATCACAAAGTGAGCAGGAACACCGTTGAGAGCACCTTGCCAGCCTCTCCCAACCACACCCTTTACTCTGCTCAAATACAAAGTACGCTGCATTCATAGCCGCTGATTCGTTCTCACTGTTGGTTATTTTTTTAATGGAATCATACCGGGTGTGCTCTTTTTATCTGGCTTTTTTCAGCCAGCTTCACTGTTTTCGTACGTTTTGGTTGCTTGGAATCCCATTATGTGGGTGTTCAAAATGTATTTGATTAGTTCACCCGTTTTGTTTTGCAATTTAAATGGAACTGCAGTGGACATTCGTGTTACGCAAATAAAATGACTTCAAAGTTGGACTTGCATAATTCTAGGCATCTGCACCAACTCATCAAGGTTTCTTTGCTCTTCATTTGCAGGCGTGTTAACCCTTTCTGTTCCTTCCCTAGCTCATATTCTGCTCCCTCCTTGGGCTAGAAGACCTTGAGAACATAGCTGTCCTGCTCTGACCACAGGTCCTTGTTCACATTGCCTGCTACCCTTGTGACTCTCAGAGTTCCCATGAAGTCGCATCATCACTGGCCAAGCGGAGGTCAGCTACATCTTCAACACTTAGCACAGTTCTCACATCTCTCATGACCACTAGTCTGGTCCAAGCCATCTTTTATCCCTCACCTGATAGAATGGTATTGTCCCTGCTTGTACCATTGGCCCATACTATAAGTCATCGTAACATAGGCAGGTATGTTGGTAAAACGCAAATCATGAAATTGACCTTTTCTCAATCATCTAATGATTGCATTAGAACATAAAAAGTCAAGTATTAGGATGGCCTATGAAGTCTGCCTGATCTAGCCCCTTTCTCTCTCTCATGTACTACTCCTCTGCCTCTCCTTCTGTACAAGCCACCATAGTCTCTCTGCTTTTAAAAATTTGGCAAACATGTTTGTGCCTCAAAATCTTGTACTTGTTTCCACTGCCCTGGAATATTCATCTTCCAAATATATTATGCTTCTAAGCTCTTCTTTCCTTCAGATACCTGGTTACCTCCTCAGACCAAAAAGAATATGTCAGTTACTCTTTTATTTCACTAGCTTGTTCAAGGTGTGTATCAAAAAAACTCCTTGTTATAAATACAGAGACCTAGTCCAGCCCCAGAGATTCTGATTTAGGGGTTCTGGGTAGTAATCAAAGAATTTTCTTTTTCTTAAAGCTTCTTAAGAGAATCTTGAAACAGGCAGCACACAGAGTAAGCATATTCTATCATGTTCTCTTCTTCCAAGTATTTTGCTGCCTGGCCACCCTCAATTTGCTTAGCTCAGTTGTCCCCAGAAAGACCTCAGAAAACTCTTGAATAGCTCCTCCAAGTACTTACTGTCTCAGGCTTTTTTCATAGCACTAATTGTAACCTAATATCTCTTTTACTGCCTGTCTCACTGGACTGCAAGCCTCTTTATTTTCACTAAATGTACTGTCAATATTTAAAAATTCAGTATCCCCAGTTTTTACAACAGTTCCTGGCACAGTTTAGGTGTTTAAAAATATCGGTTGGAGTAACTTACCTGATAATCCAAAATTTGTAAGAGAATTCTGAAATAGCCACTTCATGGTAAATTTTCATTTTTCTTTTCTATAAGCAGGACTCACAAGTTCTAAGCAGGATGTGATAACTTTATTGGGTCAAGGGAAAGAACTCTGGAAAGAGGAGAGAGGAAAAGACCCCCAACTCACAGGAGAGTAAGAAGGATGAAGATGGAAGAAATCACATGTCCTAATTCAGCACTTCACAGGAGGGACCAGAATATTTGAAATGATTACAAATCGCAAGTTTGATAGACCTGTGAATAAATAAACATAATGGCTCTTTTCCAAAACATCCCAAAGGAGTCTTACCTCCTTCTATCTCCTATACTTTCTTCCATCTTATCATCCTCCTGTTTATTCTATCTATTCTGGGGATCTCTTTTTCTGCTCTGTCCCTTTTATATTCAGACATCGACTCACTCAAATCATACCTATACACAAAATATTTTTTTGGGCAGCTCTCTTCTTTAGAACTGCCTTCCAATAGCTAATTCCAAACAATGAGAAAATACTGACTCTTTAGTCCATTCACCATCATCTTCCAAATCAATAGTTATTTTTTGTTCTTCTCCATCATAAGGAATATGATTCTGGAATCAGCAGGTCCAACAGAACACCTACATTTTAAAATTAATTTAAGGTAATTTATATTTAATTTGCCATATGTGGCTGGTGTGTACTGAACTAGCACAAAATTGTTAAGGAATTTAGAATCAACATGGGGAGATAAGATGTGGTTATTTGTAAAAATGTATTTGTAGCCTGGGTTACTTATACATTGTTAACAGGAATCCTCCCTCCCCCATCCTTCAAGTCCTATGTCCCTTGGAAAAGATGTATTTTAGGATTTTTTTAAAAACTCTACCTCATTCGAACAACAAATCCCTTGATCATATTACTCCACATCCGTTTCACATAATGTAGGTGAAATCCTCTGACGACATTACATGCTTTGTGATGAAAGCTTTCCCGCATTCATTACACTCATGGGGTTTCTCTCCTGTGTGAATTTTCTGATGTTTAATAAGTCCTGATTTCTGTGAGCAGGATTTTCCACATTTGCTGCATACAAAGGGAGTCTTTCCTGTGTGAAATCTCTGATGGGATATGAGGCCTGTCTTGTGGATGAAGCCTTATCCACATTCACTGCATAAATAGGGTTTCTCTCCAGTGTGAGTTCGCCTATGTACAAGGAAACAGACCTGAGTGAAGCCTTTTCCTCAATCATTGCATACATAGGATTTCTCTCCTGTATGAGTTTTCTGGTGTAAAATGAGACATGATTTAATGAGGAAGCCTTTGCCACATTCACTACATCAATGCATTTTTTTTCCTCTTTCCTTTCTCTCGTGTATAATGAGCTCTCCCTTCCTATAAAAGGCTTTGCCACATTCAGCACACTCAAAAGGTTTTTCTCTCGTATGAGTTCTGTGATGTTCAGTGAGCCAGAACTTTGTGGTATATGCTTTTCCACATATGCTGCATCCATGAGGTCTTTCTTTTGAATGAATTCTCTGATGATTAGTGAGCTGAAACTTCCTTATGAAGGCTTCTCCACATGTGCCACATACATGATGTTTCTCAATTTTGTGAATTCTTTGATGTTTAATGAGTTAAGACTTAGTGCTGATGCATTAGTATGAACTTGCTCATAGTATGCAAAGAGAAAGGATTTCCCATCACCATTACACTCAGCAGAGTTCTTTATTTTACAGCTTGTGGTCTGGTTAACTAAACTTAAAACTCGTTCCAGAGTTTTTCCGTGGTTTTGCCTTAAAGGAGAATGACTTAGGTCTGAATATTTTTCAAGGTATTATATTCATGGCATTGTTCCAGTCTCTTCATATAGCTCCGGTTTTGCTAATGCCTCTACAGATAACTGTCAACTTTAATAATTTCTAGGAAAGAAGGAATAATAAATACCTAGGTGTGGCTGGTTCTTTAGTGACGACTGCATGATCTCAGTATATGAGACTCTCCAATAATGTTCCTTCTCTCCTAGACATTAAAACACAGGGTGGGCCACGGTAGCTCAGCAAGCAGATTTCTCGCCTGCCATGCCAGAGACCTGGGTTCAATTTCTGGTGCCTGCCTATGTTAAAAAAAAAAAGAAAGAAAGAAACTGTACTGTGAAAAAAACAAACTAATATGTACAAACCAAGTGACAGAAGTAATCAGTAATTAAATAAGCTCAGCTAATTCTCAAAGAATAAATGTAGATATTGCTAGTTTCTAAACAGGGTCTTGCAAAACCTAAAGATAGAGTAATAATTAAGTCCCTGTTAGAAGAAAAAACAAAGATCGAAAAAAACCTAATCCAAAATTATAAGGCTGCATTCAGTCATTCCATAAATCCTTGTTAAATGCTTATTACATACTAATAAGCTAGCTGTTGCTAAGGCCACATTAACATATTCTTTATTTTCACTGAGCTTGCAGTTGAATTAGGAAAAACAAAATAAACAAGCAAAGACAGAAAAATGGAAAGCAGGTGCCAATTATGCAAAGTGATTTGAAGAAACGAAGACGTGGTGGAAATGAGAATTTATTTTCGAGCAAGACAAGGTTCACTGATGAGTTCAAAATAAGGGGACATAGAAAGTGAGGATTTAAGGTTTACTCCTAGGTATTCTGTTGGTGTCAAGAGGTATGTATATAGTGCCTTTGAGAGAGTGAGTATCATTGAGATTTGGAAGGTCAGAAAAATAAGTGGGCATTTTGAAGCATATCAAATTTTAGGTTTTTATTTAGCTATCAGAGTACAGACCAAATGCCCAGTTGAATATCTAAATCTTGAGAAAGGGCTTGAGTGGAAAAAGCAATGTGGACAACACCAAAATAAGCATATTATTTAAGGACAACTAGATGAGATTCTTTGCAGAGAACGCTATGTATGATAAGAAGATAAAAGCATATGACCAAGATTTTACCATGAATATGGCATACCATGTTCATGGATTGGAAGACTAAATATAGTTAAGATGTCAATTCTACCTAAATTGATTTAAAGATTCAATGCAATACCAATTAAAATCCCAACAACTTACTTTTCAGAAATAGAAAAACCAATAACCAAATTTATCTGGAAGGGCAGTGTGCCCCAAATAGCTAAAAATATCCTGAGAAGGAAAAATGAACTCAGAGGTCTCACGCTACCTGGCTTTAAGGCATATTATGAAGCTACAGTGGTCAAAACAGCATGGTACTGGCATAAAGATAGATATATTGACCAATGGAATCGAATAGAGTGTTCAGATATAGACCCTCTCATTTATGGACAATTGATCTTTGATAAGGCAGTCAAGCCAATTCACCTGGGACAGAAAAGTCTCTTCAATAATTGGTGCCTAGAGAACTGGATATCCGTATGCAAACATACCCTATACAAAAATTAACTCAAAATGAATCAAAGACCTAAACATTAGATCTAAGACCATAGAAGAAAATGTAGGGAAATATCTTATAAATCTTATACTTGTAGGCAGTTTTCCAGACCTTACACCCAAAGCAAGAGCATTGAAGAAAGAGAGAAATAAATGGGAACTCCTCAAAATTAAACACTTTTGCACATCAAAGAACTTCATCAAGAAAGTAAAAAGACAGTCTACACAATGGGAGACAGTATTTGGAAATAACACATCAGATAAAGGTCTAGTATCCAGAATTTATAAAGAGATTGTTCAACTCAACAACAAAAAGACAGCCTATCCAATTACAAAATGGGCAAAAGACTTGAACAGACACTTCTCAGAAGAGGAAATACAAATGGCTGAAAGACAAATGAAGAAATGCTCAACTTCTCTGGCCATTAGAGAAATGCAAATCAAAACAACAATGAGATATCATCTCACACCCAACAGAATGGCCATTTTCAATAAAACAGAAAATGACAAGTGCTGGAGAGGATGTGGAGAAAGAGGCACACTTATCCACTGTTGATGGGGATGTCAAATGGTGCAACCGCTGTGGAAGGCAGTTTGGCGGTTCCTCAAAAAGCTAAATATAGAATTGCCATATGACCTGGCAATACCATTGCTAGGTATCTACTCAAGGGACATGAGGGCAAGGACACAAACGGACATTTGCACACCAAAGTTTATAGCAGCATTATTTACTATTGCAAAATGATGGAAACAGCCAAAATGTTCATCAACAGAAGAGTGGCTAAGCAAACTGTGGTATATACATATAATGGAATATTATGCAGCTGTAAGAAAATAAAGTTATGAAGTATGTAACAACATGGATGGACCGTAAGGACATTATGCTGAGTGAAATTAGCCAAAAACAAAAGGACAGATACTGTATGGTCTCACTGATATGAACTGACATTAGTGAATAAACTTGGAATATTTCGTTGGTAACGGAGACCATCAAAGGAAATAAAATTGGGTAAGATATTGGGTAATTGGAGCTGAAGGGATACAGATTGTACACAGGACTGAATATAAAAACTCAGAAATGGGCAGCACAATACTACCTAACTGTAATACATTATGTTAAAATACTGAATGAAGCTGAATGTGAGAATGATAGAGAGAAGGGGGTTGGGGGCACAAATGAAATCAGAAAGAAAGATAGATGATAAAGATTGAGATGGTATAAGCTAGGAATGCATAGAGTGTATAATGATAGTGACTAAATGTACAAATTTTAAAAATGTTTTTGCATGAGGAAGAACAAAGGAATGGCATTACTGCAGGGTGCTGAAAATAGATGGTAATTAATATTTTAAAATTTCAACTTATGTGTGAAACTAAAGCAAAGAATGTTTATTTGGTACAAAATTTATATTTTGACTAGTGCATTTCCTAATATAACTTATGTAGATAGCTTGGTTGAACACCCTAAGTACATGGAACCTTGGGTAGGATATGAGATTTTGTTGGTTTGTCCAGAGAGATGCCCCGATGAATCCCAGAGTGATTTGATCAGTGAGTGGAAAAGTATTTGCAAGGTCCCCTTCAGGGAATGGTGAGAACAAGGGAAAATTCAACTTCCCCAAGTGGAGAACTCTTGATATTCTCACAAGCAGTGTAGACAACCAAAGCTATAGGCTGAGCCCCCAGTCTTGGGGGTTGTTCATATGAAACTTAGCCCCACAAAGGATAGGTCAAGCCTACTTAAAATTAGGCCTAAGAGTCACCACCAAGAGAGCCTCTTTTGTTGCTCAGATGTGGCCTCTCTCTCCAACCAACACAACAAGCAGACTCACCACCCTCCCCCTATCTACGTGGGACATGACTCCCAGGGGTGTGGACCTTCCTGGCAACGTGGGACAGAAATCCTAGAATGAGCTGAGACTCAGCATCAAGGGATTGAGAAAACCTTCTCGACCAAAAGGGGGAATAGGGAAATGAGGCAAAGTGTCAATGACTGAGAGATTCCGAACAGAGTCAAGAGGTTATCCTGGAGGTTAATCTTACGCATTAAGTAGATAGCACCTTGTTTTTCAAGATGTAATGGAGAGGCTGGAGGGAACTGCCTGAAAATGTAGAGCTGTGTTCCAGTAGCCATGTTTCTTGAGGATGATTGTGTAACGATAGAGCTTCCACAATGTGACTGTGTCTTGTGAAAACCTTGTGTCTGATGCTCCTTTTATCTACCTTGTCAACAGATGAGTAGAACTTATGGAATAAAAATAAATAATAGGGGGAACAAATTTTGAGATAAATTTAGTTTGAAATGCTAGTGATCAATGAAAGGGAGGGGTAAGGGGTATGGTATGTATAATTTTTCTGAATTGATGCAAATGTTCTAAGAAATGATCATGATGATGAATATGCAACTATGTGATGATGTGAATTACTGATTATATATGTAGAACAGAATGATCATATGTTAGGAATGTTTGTGTTTCTTTCTTGTCATATTTTTTTAATTTAAAAATTAAAAATAAATAAATTACCTTGGTTTACTCTGAATAATTATTCTACTGAGATTTATACTAATGCTACAAATAAAATTTCATGACATAGGATGGGAATGGTAGCCCTATCTCCTTTTGTTAACTCAGGTCCCTGAGAAATAGCAATTTGGCCATGAGTTTAACTTCTATTCATATTTGGAAAAGAAATATATTTTAGAAACATTTAAAAAGTGAAAATTCTTGTTAAAAATTATATACTGATATTTCAAATATGCATTGATTAAAGTAATTTAAGTATTTAACATTATTCTAGCAAATTTAATTTTTATGATAATCAGATGTGGTAAAATGTTTGCTTGAAATAATATCTTAAGTATAAAGATATAAAAGATGTGCTTTTATTAATAAGAAAAAAAGAATAGTTTTATCCTAAGATAAAATGAATCACTGTTACAGAATGAGGAAATGCAAACAAAGCCTAAACTGATAAAATAGGTTGCTGAAGGTTTGTGGAAATGAAAATTCTGGTCAAAGTCAAAAAAGATTTAGTGGGCCTATCTATAATTTTTTTTAAAACTTTAGTATCCAATAATATAATGATGCAAAAGTAAGGTTTAGTTTTCTCTCTATTAAAATGACAGTTTTCTTCGACCCTTAGCCTGTTCTAATAAACAGTTATAAAAGTCTTTTTCTAAGTAATCAGTATAAAAAGCAGAAAGTCCATGTTTTATCAAAATAATTTATATTTAATCTATTAATCTAAGGTAATATTGCTGTAAGTGAATCTATTACTGGCTAAATAATGTTCAAATCATGTAAATACCTAAATTCTTTTAAGTCTATATAAAAATATTTTAATGCTTTGTCCTGTATTTATATAAAAATATATGTATAAACTAAATTCACCCCAAATAACCATGGCTTACATTGTGAGTGGATCAGATTTTAAGGGCAAAATTTAAGGGAAAGATACATTTATGGAGTCTGTTCTGTTTACTGATGTTGCTACTGCATGCAACTGATGTTGCTATTGTGTGACCTTCGTAAGAAACAGTTAAAATGTGCACTCTAACTAAGAGGACTGGCTGTCCTTCTGGAAGGAGGTGTACTAAAATAAAAATATCTAGGTCCCAGGAAGCTCCTCTCAGTCCCTAACCAGTTCCCAGAGGACCAAACTGGGCCCAATCACATAAGCAAATTGGAATTAGACCACTATTGTGTCAAAATGTCATAAAAACTGCATGCAAAAAGTTTAAAATTACCAAAAACCAAGCATTGTCAATAGTAAAGAATTCTCATTCCTGCATTCCTTTTCAATCAATCCAATTATGGCAAATGAGTGTAACTCATTTTACAAAATCTGGTCATTTATTATGGGTACATGTTACTATGGACACTTACTCTGCTTTCATTTTTGCTATCTGCCAATCTGCGGAAAGCTCAAAACATGTTATTTCACATAGCTTCACTGCATTTCCCATTATGGAGAAACCAGCAGCACTCAAAACAAATAATGGCCTGGCTTATACAAATCATAATTTTAAACACTTTTGTACAAATTTTTTATCTCTCACACCACAGGAATTCCACATAATCTGCGAGGACAAGCCATTATTGAACAAGCTCATCATTCTCTTAAATCAGTACTTAAAAAACAAAAAGGGAGAGACTACCTTACCCCTCCTCAATGAAAATTAGCTTTAGCCCTTTATACTTTAAATTTTTTAAAGCTTAAAAACTCACATCAGCTGAAATTCATTTTCAGGGAACACTCACAAGTCCCACAGCATTAGTACAGTGGAAAGATTTACAGGCAGGTCGATGGAAGGGACCTGATCCTGCTTTAATCTGGGAAAGAGGTTATGTTTATGTTTTTCCAAAATGTGCAGAGGGGCCATTTTGGGTCCCAGAATGCTGTGTGAGATGTGAATCTGGAGCAGCAGACCGAGCCATTAATAATGCAGATGAAGGAGTTGACACTTAATTTCAGTGATCCCTGGTATTATAATCAGGGGCTATGATATTAAAAGAACTACATTCTGGTTTTATTCATTCAAAAAAAAATAGTAGGGTTAATTATAGCTGGTATAGTGTCTTTGGTAGCTTTGATAACTGAAGGAAAAACAGCCTGCAAAGGGTTGAAAGGTAAAAGTGAAGACCAGGGAGTATGCGCCAAGGTCCAAGGATAAACAGTCTGGCTGAACTTGAAAGAAGACAATGTTTTTAATACAGCAGGGGTTGCTAAAAGAAACAGCAAGATTGCTTAGCTAGCAAGAACTAGCTGACCTTGCCAAAAGTGGTAAGCAACATAAAGTAACATTAGAAAATAAAACAAAGTTTTTCACAGACATATACATATCTAGCGTATAAAAAGAAGTACAGCTCTAAATAAACTTGCCTGCACTTCTCTGAGAAGTGAGGTCCCCTGATCCCAGTCTCTTTTCTCTCATTCTCAGCACCATCTAGCCCTGTGTTGTAAGTAACAGCAACAGATAATCACTGCTACTGTATTTTCCCTGGCCTTAAGTCAAAGTATTCAAAATGCTAATACCATTAATGATTTGGTCCACAATACTTCTGTAGCCTTTCAAACTCAACTAGGTTTAGATACTAAATTTGATGCTAAACTAAATGCATTGGAATCTGCTGTGGTTCAGCTTGGAGATCAACTCCAAGCTCTTAAATTTAAAGAAGAGCTCTTATGTCATCTGTAATATCACAGCATATGTTTAACTGCGTTACCCTATAATCAGTTCAAGTGGAATTGGTCACAAGTTTAAAATCATCTGGCTGGTATATGGTTCAATAACAATGTGAGCCTTGATCTTCAACAATGAATGCTCTTCTATTCTTGATACACAAAAAATACATGCTGATATGATCAATCCTAAAGAATTTGCCAAAGGATTATTAGATGATCTGTGAGGCTTTAAGTCATGCAACATGCTAAAGCACTCTGCTATATATGTAATTACTTTATTACGCTTAATTATTCTTGGTTTCATTCTCTTCTCTTCAGTCCTCTGGTGTGGAAACCTCCAACTCCTCTGAAACAGAACAATGATTCATCAGCAACACTTGTTTTCCCAAATTAACTCTTCTTAAGAATAAAAAAGGGGGAGAAATTGTTAGGAGATGAAATTCAATCGCTTAAAATGCAACAGCACTTGTGCAATTGAAATATCACATCTTTCTGTATTTCTCCATTCTTGTATAATGAAAGTGAACATAAGTGGGAAAAAATTAAAAGACATTAATTAGGGCATCAAGATAACTTAATTCTAAATAATAATGAACTTCAAGCAAGAATAGTAGATATGCAAATGAACATTCCAAAATTATTAGAAGGCACTGATGTTATGAATGGGATTGCTCAAGGGCTGCAATCTCTAAATCCACTAACGGGGCTAAAAATTTTAGGAGGATTTACTATTAGCAGAATAGTGATATTAATTATTTTTTTACTTTTATGCATAGTCTGGAAATGCTTCTGTTCTAGTTTGCTAGCTGCCAGAATGCAATATACCAGAAACGGAACAGCTTTTAACAAGGGGAATTTAATGAGTTGCTGATTTACAGTTCTAAGGCCAAGAAAATGTCCCAATTAAAACAAGTCTATAGAAATATCCATCCAGGGCAAGATACCTTGGTTCAAGAAGGCTGATGAAGTTCAGGGTTTCTCTCTCAAGTGAGAAGGCACATGGCGAACACAGTCAGGGCTTCTCTCTCGGCTGGAAGGGCACATGGTGAATATGGCGTCATCTGCTAGCTTTGTCTCCTGGCTTCTGGTTTCATGAAGCTCCCTGGGAGGCGTTTTCCTTCTTCATCTCCAAAGGTCGCTGGATGGTGGACTCTCTGCTTCGTAGTGTTGCTGTCTCTGAATCTCTCATTCTCCAAAATATTTCCTCTTTTATAGGACTCCAATAAACCAATCAAGACCCACCCAAATGGGTGGAGACATATCGTCCCCTAATCCAGTTTAACAACCATTCTTGACTAAATCACATCATCCAGGGACATGTTGTGATTACAGTTTCAAACATACAGTATTGAATAGAGATTATTCTACCTTTATGAAATGGGATTTATATTAAAACATGGCTTTTCTTAGGGGGCATACTTCCTTTCAAACCAGCACAGCTTCCAAAAGCCCAATTAAGGGCTGCTGCCTTGACCTCTGTCATGCTAGTGCTACAAAAACAAAATAAAGGGGCACAGACTGTAAAGAGACAGATTGGACACTCTTGGGGGGCATTGCCCCTCCCTCGCTTGCACACCTCATATCACCCTGCTTGACCCCGAAAGATGACTGGTTAGCCAAAGACGGATAAGATTCCTCAGATGAGGAACAACCTAAGACTAGCAAAGGGGCCATCAAGAGAAAACTTAGGACTCTTCTTTTAGAATGAAAAAGGGGGAGATGTTGGGGCCTAGGTTAGGTTTTTCATGAAGCAGGCCTCTGACTGCTGGTAAAGCCTCCTGGTATCTGTGAAATGAGGTCTGGCCTGGGCTGCACCTTATCTAATCTGGCCTTACTGTAGAAATGTTCTGCCTGAGCAGTTTCAGGTAGGGAGCTGCTGAAGCTAGTGTTTTCTGGGCTGACTGAGGACACTGGGCATAGGCACACTGTGCTCTGCTAATGTGGTGAACTGCTGAAGCAAATGCTCTCAATGATGCTGACTCGAGAGCCCAAAGAGACCTGAATAGAAGCATTCTGGTAAGTAATAAACTGTCCCAGGAACTGTGAACCAAACTTTGTAGCTTTGCAGGCATGACAGATATTCAACAACAATCTTGCTTTGATTATACTCCCTAAAGCAGTTCCCATGTAAGAACACAATAAATATGTGGATGTCAGTTTATTCAGCACTCTTGCTCCTGATGAGTTTGAATCCCCTGACCCCACTTAACTAACATCTTGTGTCTGTCATTTCTTAATCCTGCGCAGCACCCTACTTCTCCCCATTCCCCAGGGAAATCCCAGCACTAGATTTTGCATATCATGCTATAATTCTCCATGCTCTCTATATCTGCAAGCTCCGTTTCCACTAAATTTCAAAATATTCCATCCCTTCTGATCACCATGACATTTAATTTCACAGAATCTTGAACTCTAGTGAAAATACCTTTTCACTATATTACATGCAGATGTCATATATCTGATATAAAAATCTTGCTCTTAGAAGTAATTCCTTTTTCTCATGAAATTTTACCTGTTTTAGCATATATCAGGGCTGTAAATTACCAGATGGTCACAACACCATCTCCTAGAGAACTTTAGATACTGACATAGCCAGACTCGCACCCTAAAATTAATCCAATTAGGCTCTCAGTGAAAGAGGCCTACACACGTTTTATGCCTACACACCATGACAAGAAAAAAAAGATTTAAGAAATGCTTGAGAAATAGATGGATACAGTGTTTTTAGGATAGAATTTCAATTTTCTGGGCACAAAGTAGAATGGGAATTCAGATTCTTAGTAAGATTCAATAACTACGCATCATAAATATTCCTATTTGTTGAATGAATGGGATACTGAATGCTGAATGTACAATTATAGCCTCATAGTATTTTCCTTCTACTAACTATACTATATATATATATATATATATATATATATATATATATATATATATATATATTTCTGGGCAGGCACTGGGAATCAAAGTTCTTTTTTTTAACTTAAAAAATATAAAGGAACAGCAGAGACCTTCAAGAAGAGAGCTCAGTAATGAGGAAGGATGCACAGGAACACCAGGATGGGCAGGATATAAGATGTACCATAGTACAGAAGAGCCTAAACTTAGGAAAGAGGAAGGAGTATTTTCTTTTCTTTTTGTTTCTTTTTGAGGGAAAATAATTTCATTTACTTGAAAAAATATCTGAGTTCATAGGGGAGCAGGTACTCTGAAGATGGTAAAACACATGACACTAGCATACTGATTAGAAAATATCAAAGGAAAGAATTTGGGAGTCTCCATAGAGAACAAGAGCTTAATTCAATAGAGTGAAGGAGATTTCTAAGGATTATGAAAACAGGGCAGAATATGGAAAACAGAACCTCCAGAGATCTCAGAGACAGACAAAGGAGAAGCTAAGGAACTAGACAAACACAGAGTAAGAGACCAGTTTACCATGGAGGGTACAGCAGTCAATGTGGGGTTGAATGTTAGAGAGGGAAATCAGTATTTCCTAATGGAGCAAGAAGATGCACTAGTTAGAAGATAGGTTGAATTCAAAGAGCTCTTTCTTTGCTTTGTATATATGTTTCATTATACAATAAAAAAGTTAAAAATAATAATTATGTCCAATAATTTTACCATCAGGAAGCTAAGCTTTCAGGATTGTCTTGCCCAGGAACACACTCTATAACTCAGAGCTAGAATTTGAACTCGAGTCTGTCTGTCTCCAACCACATGACCTCAACCATGGTTGTACTCCTTTTGCCAGATACTCTCATGATAAAACTCACCTCACTCTGTGTGGTAGTTAGGTTCAAGTGTCAACTAGGCCAGGTGAAGGTGCCCAGTTCTCTTGCTGTAGACATAAGCCAATGGCATGTGAACCTCATCTGTTACTAATTACATCCTCAGTCAGCTAGGAGGTGTGCCTGCTGCAGTGTTTGATGTTTGATTTAATTGGCTGGAAGCTTAAATGAAAGAGCGCAATGTAGCATAGCCCAAGCAGCTCAGCATACCTCATCTCAGCACTCTCAGCTCAGCCCAGGCCTTTGGAGATGCAGAAAGGAATCACCCTGGGGAAAGTTGTTGGAACCCAAAGGCCTAGAGAGAAGGCCAGCAGAGATCACCCTGTGCCTTCCGTGTAAGAAAGAACCTCAGTTGAAAGTTAGCTGCCTTTCCTCTGAAAAATTATACACTTTTAACTAAATAAATTACCTTTTATTAAAAGCCAACTTATCTCTGGTGTGCTGCATTCCAGAGGCTAGCAAACTAGAACACTCTGTTACTACCTTGTAGGAGTTTACTACTCTGAACTCCTTAAGGAGGATGGTCATAAAGCCTCAGATGTAAAACTTCAACTACTGGAAATCATCTCTTTTAACATTCAATAGCACTCCACTTTCTTCTACAAAGACAGAAATACACAAGCTGCATACCCCTTTCTTGCCCCCAAAGCAGCAAATTTGAAGCCAGCACCTACACAGCTTTCTACAATTCTAACTATGAAGTTAAGGTGAGAAACTCACAGGATGAATCACCAAATGGGTGGTATCACCTTGATGTCATCTTCTACTATACTTGGCCCCAAATCATTTTCTGACAAGCTTCCTGTGGCTCTCTGGTATACCCCAAACTCACAGGACCCCTCCTCTCCCATTCTCTATCTTATGAATACCTGTGTTCCTTCTGCATCTTGTTACAATGTATCAAGATGTCTGCTTAACAAACTCACTGCCCTCCTGCTCTGTACATGGGACATGACTCCCAGGGGTATAAACCTCCCAGGCAACGTTGGACAGAAATCCTAGAATGAGCTGGGACACAGCATCAAGGGATTGAGAAAACCTTGACTGAAAGGGGGAAGAGAGAAATGAGTCAAAATAAAGTGTCAGTGGCTGAGAGATTTCAAACAGAGTCAAGAGGTTATCATGGAGGTTATTCTTATGCATCATATAGATATCCTCTTTTTAGTTTAAGGTGTATTAGAGAGGCTAGAGGGAAGTGCCTGAAATTGTAGAGCTGTGTTCCAGCAGCCATGTTTCTTGAAGTTGATTAACTTTTGCAAAGTGACTGTGTGTCTGATATTCCTTTTATCTACATTATGGACAGATGAGTAAAAGATATGGATTAAAAATGAATAAATAATAGGGGGAACAAAAGTTAAAATAAATTGAGTAGATTGAAATACTAGTGATCAATGAAAGGGATTGGTAAGGGGAATAGAAAAAAATTGGGGCAACAAAGATTAAAATATATTGGGAGGGTGCATAGGTGGTTCAGTGGAGAATGCTCGCCTTTCATGTGGGAGACCCGGGTTTGATTACTGGACCATGAACCCACTCCCACCCCACCCCCCCCAAAATATATGTATATTGGGTAGATGGAAATACAAGCGGTCAATGAGAGGGGGTTAAGAGGTATGGTATTATGAGTTTTTACTTTTTTCTTTTTATTTCTTTTTCTGGAGTGATGCAAATGTTATAAGAAATGATCATGGAATGAATATACAGCTGTGTGATGATATTGTTAGTCACTGATTATATACCAAGAATGGAATGTTCATATGTCAAGAATGTTCATGTTTGTATGTTATTATGTTTTGTCAATAAAAAAATAGAAAAAGATACCTGCTTAAAACAAAAGGAAACTATTAGAGTGAAATTTCTTATTCATAAGAAGTTCACTTTACTTGGAAGGTATAAAAAGGCAAAATTTTGGACTTCCAGGAATATGGCCAAATAGAGTAGCTCAAGATTAGCCCTGCTCCATTGAGAAGTTAGGGAAGGGACAGGAGGGAGGCTGAGGTGGCAATTCAGGAGTGTGGTTGACTTGAGATAGCCTTCTGCACCAGATGGGGCAGCCCTGGTTGCAGAGGCCAAGGAACTGAAGGCAGAAAGCTGAAGCCTGGCATGGAGGCATGGAGCCCACAGGAGTGCATGGATGGGAGACCAGGACTAGGAAGCAAACCAGGCCATGTTCCTTGGGCGTGCTACCCTCAACAGCACAGCTCTGTGACCAGTGACTCACCGCACACCCCACACACTGGAACCTCATCAACCACTCCTATTTCCTGCACTCCAGGCACCCCCATCCCTCCAGCCCCTAGTGCACATACCTGCCCCACAATCCCACCCCAAGTGCAGCCTAACCCACCTTCCCTGCACCCTTCATGAGCACTACCTTCCCCTCCCTGTTCCCTGCAGGCTGTTGCCACCACATAAAGGCTGTGGGCACTAATCTCCATACCCAGGCTACTCCCGCCGCCCTGGCCATGGTGTTTCACAGTCTCACCTGGACCCCCCTGAGTTCTGCACATCAATTTAGGGCACTCCAATGCTCATGCATGTGCACAGCTCCCCAATCACATCATTCAGCTCTGGGAACTGCACTTTACAACAGTCCTAAAACTGTGCATGTGCACGGCCCTCAGCCACACTTCCCAGATCTGAGAAAGTGCTCACCTGTTCAGCCAGGTCCCATCTGTGCCCAATCCATGAAGGTATAATGCTGACCTGCTGCCACAGCTCTATACATGTGCACTAAGGCCCCCATGACTCAGACCAGCACACACCAGAGTTGTGCACCTCACACTGGTGCACCCACTCAGCTACATCCACCCTGGCTGCTGGGTGCCCATGTTCACAAGCATCAGTGTAACATCCCCCAACCTGCACCTATACCTGCCCTGAAACAAATAACCACACTGAATGCACTACCCTGCACCCTGCTCCCCACTGTACAAGCATCCTGCAAACACAAGGCCCTAGACTACTGAAATAAATCAAGTCCCAGAGTAAATCAATCAAGATATTGACATGTCTCAAAGACAGCAGATCACTAAACATATCACAATGCAGACAGATACAGCCCTGCCAAATGACTAAATTAAAACACCTGAGAAGACACAGATGTTGGGAAACTAATCAAAGATGTTCACACAACTCTCTACTTAAAAAAATAAGTGGGAGGGCAAATGACAGAAAGGAGATGAAAAGGACAGTAGAAGAGCATAAAGAGGAATCTGAAAGAATAAATAAAATATAGCAGATATCTTGGAGATTAAAGACTCTGTTGACCAAATAAAAAACATACTAAAGGCACACAACACCAGATTTGAAAAGACAAAAGTAAGAATAAATGACATAGAGGGCAGGATAATTGACTTTGAAGACTCAAACTAACAAATAGCAAAAAAGATGGAAAAATTGAATTGGATCTCAGGGAAATGACAGACAAAACAAAGTGCACAAATATAAGAATCACTGATGTCCCAGAAGAAGAGATGAGTAAAGGGCTAGGAAGAGTAGTTGAGGATATAATGGGGGGAAACTTCCCAACCCTCATAAGGGACATAAATATACAAGTCAAAGAACCCAAATGAACTCCAAACAGAATAAACCCAAACAGGCCTTCCTCAATGCACATATTAATCAGTCTGTCAAACATTGAATAGAAGCAAAAAATCTGAAAGTGGCAAGAGAAAAGCAATCTACTACATACAAGGGAAACCAAATAAGACTGAGTTTAGACTACTCAACTAACACCCTGGAGGTGAGAAGGCAGTGGTATGATGTATTCAAGATCCTGAAAGAGAAAGACTTCCAGCCAAGAATTCTGTACCCAGCCATATTGTCTTCCAAAACTGAGGGAGACATTACAGTTTTCACAAAGAAGTCCTGAAAGAATTTCTCAAGAAGAGACTGGCCCTACAAGAACTACTAAAAGGAGTTCTGCTGGCTGAAAAAAAAAAAAAAAAAAAAGGAGAGGGAGCTCTAGAGGAGGGCACAGAATTGAAGAGTACCACTAAGGGTAATTTAAAGAATACAAAGAGAAAGAGGGAAAAGAATAGATAGATATGACAAATAAAATAAAATAAAATGGTGGATTCAAGAAACACCTTTTCAGTAATAACTTTGAATATCAACAGATGAAAATTACCTATTAAAAGATACAGATTGGCAGAATTGATTAAGAAACATAATCCATCTATATGCTGCTTACTAGAGACTCATCTTAGACATAAGGATACAAATAGATTGAAAGTGAAAGGATGGAAAAAGATTTTCCATGCAAATTGTAACCAAAAGAAAGTAGGAATAGCTATACTAATATCAGACAAAATAGACTTTAAATGTGAAGACATCATAAGAGACAAAGAAGAACACTATATACTAATTAAAGGGTCAATTCACCAAGAAGAAATAACAATCATAAATGTTTATGCTCCCAATCAAGGAGCTCCAAAGTACATGAGACAGACATTGGCAAAACTGAAGGGAGTGATAGATGTTTCAACAATAATAGTAGGTGACTTCAGTACACCACTCTCCTCTATAGATAGAACAACCAGACAGAAGATCAACAAGGAAATAGAGAAGTTGAATAGCTTGATAAATGAATTAGGCCTAACAGACATATATAGGTCATTGCACACCAAAGCACAAAGGTATACATTCTTCTCTAGTGCTCATGGAACATTCTCCAGGATAGATCATATGCTGGGGCACAAAACAGGTCTCTATAAATTTAAAAACATTGCAATTATTCAAAGCACTTTCTCTGGTCACAATGGGATGGAGCTGGATCTCAATAACCACCAAAGAATGAGAACATTCACAAACATTTGGTGTTAATAAAATATTCTTAAACAACCAGTGGGTCAAAGAAAAAATTGCTAGAGAAATCATTAGCTATCTGGAGATATATCAAAATAAGGGTACAACTTATCAGAACTTATGGGATGTGGCAAAGGCTGTGCTGAGAGGGAAATTTATTGCCCTAAATGGCTATATTAAAAAACAAGAAAGAGAAAAAATCAAGGTCTTAACTGCACACCTGGAGGCCCATGATTAACTCTGGAAATATGAATTAGTTCTCACAAGAATTAAATCAAAGATATGATTCTTGTACAAAGAGTGTTTAAGCCCAGGGTACAGGGGGAAAACTGTTATTCATGTTATGAGCTATGTTCAAAAGGAAGCCATCAGCACTACCACAGCAACAGTTGAGGTAAATAATGAGGGGGGGGGACAAGAGTTAAGAGGAGGTTTAGATTTCCTATTTGGTGAGGATGTGTTTATTTGTTTTCTTCCTCTTGGGAACAATGAAACCATTGGGTCTGGTACATGATGCCCGATGAATGTAGGTAGTTGAAGGATGAACTGACAGAGAAGTAGATTGGCAAACGATGGTGTGTACTTATGAATGAAGGTTGTGCTGCTACAAAAAAGAACAAAGTCATGAGGTATGCAACAATGTGAATGAACATGTGGGACATTTGGTGAGACAAAATAAGCCAGAAACAAAAGATCAAGAATGGTATGGCCACTTTTAGAAAATGCTTATAAGAAACTAGGGGCCTAGATTTTAAACTTTTAGGGCAGACACATTAAATCTGGAGTGGTGATTATTTTTGGATTTTGAGAGGCAGTTTTATATATATAACCTCACATTTAGAGATAAGAACCAAGCCAAACAGGTTGTGATTAAGGTAATTCAGAACATAGGGGTAAGGAAGACAGTGTCTATATTGTAGAACCACACATACTCTTTGAGACCAATGGAAGAAAGTTTCACTTGGTCTGGAATTGAAATATTCTATAGTGCATAATCTAATTCAACTATATGTATAGCTCATTTGAACAACTGAAATGCAGAGAGGACAGAATGAGAAAGAGGTCCTTTAATCCTGTATAGATTATTGTAATGCCTGGATACATCCTACAGTATATTAAGCAGAAAATTAAAAAAATATATTGACAAAGTCCCCTGAGGGAGGGAAGAAAGAATATGGAACTATTAAACCTTACCATCAGGGAATCCTCTGATACTGTGTCAAACTTTAGGGACACCCAAAATCATTAGGCCATGCCCTTGAGATCATGAGTCTTACTCTTGTGAAACTTATGTAGGTAGTGGAGGAGTTTAGGCTATCTATAGGCATGCCTAAGAGTTACTTCTGGAGGACCTCTTTTGTTACTCAGATGTAGCCTCACTCTCTCAAAGCCAAACTCTGCAAGTGAAAGCATTTCTCTCAACCTATATGGGACGTGACATCCAGGGGTGAAAGTCTCCCTGGTGCTGTGGGAGATATCTCCCAGGGACAAATCCAGACCTGGCACCATGGGATCAACAATTACATCCTGACCAAAAGGGGGGAAAGAAGTGTAATTAATAAAGTATCAGTGGCAGAGTGAGTTCAAAAAGAGTCAAGAGGCTACTCAGAGGTTGCTCTTATGCAAGTACCAGTTAGACTTTGCTATGTATCATAACCTGCCAACCCCAAACCAGGACCATTCCAGCCAATCCTAAAAAACATATAGGGCAATTCAACAAGGGTGCCAAGCACTAGAGTAACTTTCCAGAAACCTACAACCTCCAGATGGATCCCTGGTCCAGATAAGTCCTGAAACCTAGCCCAGCCTCTCCAGAACATCAGATAGTTTCACCTCCTTACCCCACATTAGTGACAGAGCCTTCCAAAATAAAAAATTTAGAATTGCCATAGCCCAAACAACCCTAAAGAGAGGGATAGAAAGATCAAAGGTGATGGTGGAGTTATACAGAGAAAATAGGATTTAACAAATGAATATGAATGCTGAATCATTAAATTGATATCTCTTTTTGTCTCCAGTATATTACAGCAGCTAAAAGTAAAACCTAAAATTGTGAAATTTTAACATGTGTCAAACTCTGAAATATGTCCTACAACTAATAGTGGTGCTGCACTTTGAAATGTATAGCTTTTTTGTATATATGTTATTTTTCACCAAAAAAAAGGTGGAAAAAGTCTGTTGTCTTGGGGTGTGTTCATATGAGACTTATGCCTACAAAGGATAGGTCAAGCCTACTTAAAATTATGCCCAAGAGTCACCTCCAGAGAACCTCTTTTTTTGCTCAGATTTGGCCTATCTCTCTCTCAGCCAACATGGCAAGCAAACTCACTGCCCTCCCCCTCTCTACGTGGGACATGACTCCCAGGGGTGTAAACCTTCCTGACAACATGGGACAGAAATCCTAGAATGAGCTGGGACTCAGCATCAAGGGATTGAGAAAACCTTTTCAATCAAAAGGGGGAAGAGAGAAATGAGACAAAATAAAGTGTCAGTGGCTGAGAGATTTCAAACAGAGTCGAGAGGTTATCCTGGAGGTTATTATTATGCATTAGAGGGAAGAGGCTAGAGGGAAGTGCCTGAAACTGTAGAGCTGTGTTTCAGTAACCATATTTCTTTAAGATGATTGTATAATGATATAGCTTTCATAATGTGACTGTGTGATTGTGAAAATCACATCTGAGGCTCCTTTGTTGGGGCCCAGAAGCAGCAGGTCTCTGACTTCTGGCAAAGCCACATCAGAATAACCTTGGAGGCACAGTCCCTTGGTCTCCTGTGAAATGAGGTCCAGCCTATATGCACCTTATCTAACCTGGTCTTACTGTAGGAAAGTTCTGCCTCTGCAGTTTCAGGCAGGTTAGTCAATGCTCACTCTGCTCAAGGACACTGACTCTGGAGCCCAAAGAGAGCTGTATAGAAGGCATTCTGATAAGTAATAAACAGCTCCTGAGACAGAAACTGTGAATCAAACTTTGTAGCTTTGCAGGCATGACAGATATTAAAAATAGCCCTTCTTTGTTATACTCCCTAAAGCAGTTCCCATGTAAGAACATAATAAATATGTGGATGTCAGTTTATTCGGCACTCTTGCTCCTGATGAGCTTGAGTCCCCTGACCCCACTTAACTTGCGTCTATCATTTCTTAATCCTGCACTGTGCCCCTTATTCTCTCCTGTTCCCCAGGGATTCTCAGCAATTGGTGCCCAAACAGGAACCAGGAACAGAAGAAGGGAAGGCTCCAACAGATTGGAGGGCATTTTGTTACATCACCAGGACCCAGAAGGAAGGAGATTCTGGACTCCAAGACCTTGGTAAAAAGTTTTGTGCTGGGAATGTTCTAGTCAGGGCTACAATGGGGCAATATTCTTCTTTGCATGCTGAATATAAAACATTTTTATATACTTTGTTAAAGGCAAATAGGGTGAAAGTAAAAAAGGATAAACTCAGAGTTATTTTACATCATTCAGAAATATTGTCACTGGTTGCCAGAAAGAGGAACTTTATAACTTAAATAATGGCATGAAATGATGAAGGAATTAAAGAAGGTTTACAGACAAGGGAAGATATTCCTGTTTCTATTTGGTCCTTATGTAATTTAATTACAGTTGTATTACAACCACTTCAACATAGTAGTTCAGAAAATGAAAGTGATAATGACCACAAAAGTGATAGGCCAGCTGATGCCACAGATGAAATATAAAGAGAGGAAAAACCACTTCTTTCCATTCTGAGGAATTTCCTTATTTACTCTCTGTAGATAAATTATCCCATAAAGGAATTTATTTTAAACAACCAGAATATACTCAGCATCCTCCTCCTTTTGCTCTTCCCGACAATGTAACAAATGACTGTCTGCCATGATTTTCAGTTGCAGTTCCTAAAGGACCAACAGTCTTATTGGGAATCTGACAAGCTCAATTAGAGGGGGATCCAGGAGTTTATATGTTTCCAGTACTAATTACTCAAATTCCTCCCAGTGATAAATTTCCTCTAGAAGGGCACCAATTTCAGCATGTGCTTCTTCCTTTTAAAATTTTAAAAGAATTAAGAGCTGCTTGTGCTCAGTATGGCACCTCTTCTCCATATACTTTGGAACTTTTAAGAGGACTAGCACAGCCTGAAAGATTAATTCCATGGGACTAGGAGATGCATGCTCATGCTGCTTTAACAGCTTCTCAGTTTTTGCTATGGAAATTATGTCCATTAGATGAAGCAAATCAACAAGCAGCTTGAAATGCTAATGCACAGCCACCAATACCAGTCACAGCAGATCATATTATGGGCACTGGACCATATGCTGGGGTCAGAGCTCAAATACAGTATGATAATGTAGCTATTGTTCAAATTTGACTTGCGTGTGTCAGAGCTTGGGAACAAATTCCTCCTCCTGGGACTGTTACTCCTTCTTTTGTAAAAATTTTACAAGGAACTAATGAACCATATATTGATTTTATAGCTCGATTAAAAGATAACATAGGGCAGGCCACGGTGGCTCAGCAGGCAAGAATGCTTGCCTGACATGCCAGAGGACCCGGGTTTGATTCCTGGTGCCGGTCCATGTTAAAAAAAAAAAAAGATAATATAGTAAAGTCAGTATCTCAGGTGGAATGAAGAGATTTATTATTACAAAGACTTGCTTTTATTAATGCTAATTCTGAATATCAAAATGATTTACATCCTATTAAAGCTGCTGGAGGACATCTAGAGGATTATCTTAGATGTTGCAGGGACATTGGCTCAGAACCACATAAAATGCAGATGTTAGTTGAAGCTATTGCTGGAATAAACATAAAAGGGTCATGAAAGGAGAAATGTTTCAAATATGGAAAACCTGGACACATGAAAAAAGATTGTAAAACTAAAACTAATTTTGGAGCTCTTCTCAAGACTAATAATGGTAATTTAGAAATTAGATCAAGAAGAAATGCTCCCAGAAAATGTTCTAAATGTCAAAAAGGTTATCATTGGAGCAATCAATGTAGGTCTTGATTTGATATTGAAGGAAATTTGTTACTGGGAAACTGGGTATGGGAGCCAGCTCTGGGCCCCAGCCAAAACAATGCCAAGTGGATGCAGTACCCAGTACAAACTCACCCTGGTGATGTATCCAAGATTTGTCCCCTGAAACCAGTGGAAGTGCTGCAGTAGATTTATCTACTGCTGAAACTATTATGCTAGTTTCTGAATTTAATCCTAGAAAAATTAAGACAGGAATATATGGCCCTATTCCTGCACAGACAGAAGGACTTGTGCTAGGAAAAATAGTTTAAGTAATAAAGATATCTTTGTCTGTACAGAAGTCATTAATGAGGACTATAAAGATAAAATTCAAGTTATCATTTCAGTACAAGATCTATATCAAATTGTAGAAGGAGACCAAATTGCTCAATTATTAATTTTACCATATTATAAAATGGGACATTCAGGAAAGAAAAGAATAAAAGAATTTAGTAGTACTATAAAACAAGAAGTATATTGCCAAGAATTATTAACTAGAGAAAGACCTGAATGTATTATACAAATTGAAAGTAAATCTTTTAAAAGAGTTGTAGATACAGGAGCAGACATTACTATCATTGCTTTAAAATACTGGCCATTAAGCTGGCCTCTGCAAACATTAAGCCAGCCTTTACATGGAATTGGCATGGTTAATACTGTTCAACAAAGTGTTAATACCTTATCTCGTAAAGGGCCAGATGGTCCAACAGGCACCATTCAGCCTTATGTTCTGGACACAGCAATAAATCTCTGGGATAGAGACCTGTTAGGGCAATGGGGAGCATATGTTAACATTCCATTCTTAGATCCTACAGTAAAAAACATGATGAAAAATATGGGTTACAATTCACTTCAGAGCCCCTCACAAAATCTAAATATTCAAGGACAAAGTTTTCACAAGGGCCTTGGCTATCCAAATTTATAATTAGGGTCACTGCTGACATTACACCCCAACGCATACCTTTAGCTTGGAAAACAAATGAACCTCAATGGGTTGAGCAGTGGCCCCTATCTAAAGAAAAATTAGAGGCTCTAACTCAGTTAATTCAAGAACAATTTAAAGCAGGACATATAGAAGAATCTCATAGTCCTTGGAATTCTCCAGTATTTGTTATAAAAAAGAAATCAGGAAAATGGGGAATGTTAACTGATTTAGGAAAAGTTAATGCTGTAATTCAATCTATGGGGTCATTGCAACCTGGCTTGCCCACACTAGTTATGATTCCTAAAAATTGCTTTATTATTGTGGTAGATTTAAAAGATTGTTTCCTTACAATACCTTTAGCAGAACAAGATAAAGAAAAATTTGCTTTTACTGTACCCATATACAATCATCAAGGGCCAGTACATAGATATTAGTGGAAAGGTCTTTCTCAAGGCATGTTAAATAGTCCTACAATATGCCAGAGATATGTTGGATTGGTTTTACAACCTATTCAAAACAAATACCCTGAAGCATATATCATTCATCATGTACATTTATATACATTTTGATAGCCATGGAACAAGAAGAACAGTTACAAATTCTTTTCAAAGCTTAGAACAAAGAGTAAATAAAGTAGGATTACAAATAGCACCAGAGAAAATTCACAAAATGGTTCCATATAAATATTTGGGCAGTATAATAAATAAAACTACTGTTACTCCTCAGAAAGTTCAGATAAGAAAAGATCATTTGCAAACAGTAAAATGATTTTCAAAAATTATTAGGAGATATTAATTGGTTATGACTCATGCTTGAAAATTCCTACTTATGCCTTACTTACATCATTTATTGATACTTTAAAAGGAGATCCTCTATCAGATAGTCCCAGAAAATGAACCATTCAGGCTGGAAAGGAATTAGAATGGCTTCAAGAACATATTAATCCAGCTCAATTACATAGAATTCAAATTGGAGTACCTGTATGGTTTTAAATTTTTCCCTCAGAACATTCTCCCACAGGAATTTTAAAACAACATGAAGCTATACTAGAATGGATATTTTTGCCTCATTCCACACAGAAAAAGTTAACCACTTATTGAGATAAAATAGGTCTATTAATATTCAGTGGCAGGTTACAGCTAAGACAATTGTGTTGATTAGATCTAGAAAAAATTATTGTTCCACTTACCAAACAACAAACTGAAAGTGCATATCAAACTAATTTAAATTGGCAAATAGGCCTTGCAGATTATATAAGTGAAATGGATAACCATTATCCTAAAACAAATTATTTCAATTTTTAAAATTACTACTTGAATTTTACCTAAAATAATCAGTTACACACCTTTAACTGATGCTGATATTTATTTTACAGATGGCAATAAATCAGGGAAAACTGGATATTATGGGGCCATGGTGGCTCAGCAGGCAAGAATGCTTGCCTGCCATGCCAGAGGACCCGGGTTCAATTCCCGGTTCCTGCCCATGTAAAAAAACAAAACAAAACTGGATATTATGGACCAGACACAAAAGTATGGGACACTAAGTGTACTTCAGTACAAGAAGTAGAATTAGCAGCAATTATTCAATTAATAAAAGATAAACCAAATTCACTTAATATTATAGCAGATTCACAATATTCTGTTACTGTCACTCATAATATTGAAACAGTTAATCTTAACACTGACAGCTCTGAATTAGGTGAATTATTTAAATAACTACAAAATGCTATCTGATGACATACTCATAAAATTTACATTGTTCATATTCGATCTCATACACAATTACCAGGGGCATTGGTAGAATGTAATGATAAAATTGACAAATTATTAATTGGAACTGCAGAAGCTTCTAAATGGCATAATCTTACACATTGCAATTCTAAAGGTTTATAACAAAAATTTCATTTAACTCATGCTCAGGGATAACAAATTATTCAATGTTGTCCAACTAGTAGTCTTTTACATTCTTCACCATTCACAGTTGGAGTAAATCCACGGGACTTACAACCAAACGAAATCTGGCAAACTGATGTTACACATGTACTTTCATTTGGAAAATTGGCTTATGTTCATGTTTCTACTGGTACTTATTCTGGCTATATTGTAACTTCTCCTTTAAGTGGAGAAACAGCTAAACATGTTATTGCTAATATTCTGGAATGTTTTGGCATACAGGAATTCATTCACAAATAAAAACAGATAATGGACCAGCTGATATATCTAAAAAGGTTCAGTCATTTTTACAATTATGGAACATAAAGCATATGACAGGAATTCCATATACTCCACAAGATAAAGAGTCATCAAATGTTCAAAATGCAATTTGAAAAACAAAAAGGGGGAAATGGGGAGATATTCTCTCCTACTTTTAGAAATCAATGTAGCCAAGCTATGGTAACATTAAATTTTCTCAGTATTTGAGGAGAAGACTCTGAAGCAGCAGCAGAAAAACATTGGTCAAAGGTATTTGTGTTGGTTAGAAAGGATGTATGGACCCTAGAAAAGCATGTTTTAATCAAAATCCCATTTCAAAAAGGTAGAATAATCCCTATTCAATACTGTATGTTTGAAACTATAATCAGATCATCTCCCTGAATGATGTGATTTAGTCAAGAGTGGTTGCGAAACTGGATTAGGTGATGACATGTCTCTACCCATTTGGGTGGGTCTTGATAAGTTCCTGGAGTCCTATAAAAGAGGAAAGATTTTGGAGAAAGAAGGAGATCCAGAGAGAGCAGAGAAGAATGACATAGCCACAAGAAGCAGAGAGCCCACAAGCCAGTGACCTTTGGAGATGAAGAAGGAAAATGCCTCCTGGAGAGCTTCATGAAACAGGAAGCCAGGAGAGAAAGAAGCAGATGACACCTTGCTCATCATGTGCCCTTTGAGCCAAGAGAGAAATTGTGACTGTGTTCACCATGTGTCTTTCCAGATGAGCGAGAGACCCTGAACTTCATCGGCCTTCTTGAACCAAGGTATCTTTCCCTGGATGCCTTTGATTGGACAATTTTATGGACTTGTTTTAATTGAGACATTTTCTTGGCCTTAGAACTGTAAACTAGCAACTTATTAAATTCCCCTTTTTAAAACCCATTCTGATTCTGGTATATTGCATTCTGGCAGCTAGTAAACTAGAACAGTATTACACAAACAATTTTTAGAACAACGTATTTGGTGGAAAGATTTAGATACAAATGAATGGAAACCTGGATGGGTAAAAGTGTGGGGAAAAGGATATGCTTGTGTTTCCACAGGTAATGGACAGCCATTGTTCTGGATTCCTTCTAGAAGAATCAAGCCAACATATGAACAGGAAACCACAGAAGAAATAAAGTGTGATAATGCCCCACACCCAACAAGCTAAGCCATCTTCATGGGGGAAAATAAAAAAGTTATCACAGGAAGCTAAGGGTACTCTTAAGGAGTCAGGCAAGGAAAGAAATATACTTAATTTGTTCCTTACTTTGATGACTGTAGTTGAACTATCCATAAGTCACTTTGTCTTACATTTAATAAGCTCTTAAATACATTGATGTTGCTTGTTATCTTTGCAATTATATTAAATATACCTATAACTGAAGCTGAAAATTATACTTATTGGGCATATGTACCTAATCCTCCATTACTAAGACCTGTTACCTGGCAGGACAATCCTTTTGCTGTTTATATTAATGATTCAATTTATCTTCCTAGACCAGTTGATTCTCATCTCCCTTACTTCCAAAAAGAGGAAGGAGAAAAATTTAATATTTCTGTAGTGGGATTTCAAGGCTTTCCTTTATGTCTCTCAAGCCATGATAATATGCCTTGTCTAAAATTAGAACTTCAGAGATGGCCAGGCTATACTCTTGTTCTAGTTTGTTAGCTGCTGGAATGCAACACACCAGAGATGGATTGGCTTTTAATAAAAGGGGATTTATTTTGTTAGTTTTTCAGAGGAAAGGCAGCTAACTTTCAACTGAGGTTCTTTCTTATGTGGGAAGGCACAGGGTGATTTCTGCTGGCCTTCTCACCAGTCCTCTGGATTCCAACAACTTTCCCCAGGTGATTTCTTTCTGCATCTCCAAAGGTCTGGGATGAGTTGCAAGTGCAGAGATGAGGTATGGTGAGCTGCTTGGGCTGTGCTACATTGAACTCTCTCATTTAAGCACCAGCAAATTAAATCAAACATCATTCATTACATCAGGCATGCCTCCTAGCCAACTGCAGATGTAATGAGCATCAGATGAGGTTCATGTATCATTGGCTCATGTCCACAGCAACAGAACTAGGCACCTTCACTCAGCCAAGTTGACAACTGAATCTAACTACCACATGTCCACCCCTTATCAACTTGGCAACTACATGCATCACCTTAAACAATATTAAGATGCAAAAAATTCTCTTTTGGGTGTGGACCTGTGAAACTCAAAACAAATTATCTGGTGCCACTATGCAGAGGAGGACAGTCACAGGATCCATAGGAAGAAACTGGAAGGAAAACCTGCAGGGCAAACACCATTGGATTTCAAAGTCTGATAGTCATTTATCCTTTGGCTTTAGAAAGTGGCAGTCCCACCCTTTCCAAGGGCCTATGCGGTGGTTCTGAATCGACTGCAGGGAATGTTGAGGAGACTACCTTTTTCTTAGCTCCACTCTCTCCAGGCATCGGGGCCACCCCTGGGCTCTCTGCCATTTCCAGGGCACATGCTCAACTCCTCCATGTGGTGGCAGCCAGGCTCTCCATAGTCCCCCAAGGAGTGTGCTGTACCTTCTCCAAGGCCTGAGGCTGCACGACTCTTCCACTGCAACAAGGTGGGAGACTCATCCCTGCCCTTCAGGGTAAACTCACCCTCTCCATGTATATGGGTGGGTCCACTCTCCTGGCCAAGGTTTCTTGGCTTCAGATCTGAACTTCCATGGTTCTCACTCTGCAAACTCCAATTTGTCCCTTTTGTGTCCCCCTTTGTCCAGATTGGCAGTGGTTCCATTTACACCAACAGTATCTTCAAGTACTCCAGGACTTCTCCATCATTCTCTTCACAGTTCCTCCAAAATCTTCCCCTTAGCCATCCAAAAAACCATTCCAACCTATCTTGCATTTGCAAACTGCAGCAGCACCCCACTCTCTGGTACCAAATCTGTTCTAATTTGCTAGCTGCCAGAATGTAACATGCCAGAGATGGATTTAATAACAGGGGATTTATTTTGTCAGTTCTCCAGAGGAAAGGCAGCTAACTTACAACTGAGGTTCTTTCTTACGTGGGAAGGCACAGGGTGATTTCTGCTGGCCTTCTCTCCAGGCCTCTGGGTTCCAACAACTTTCCCTGGGGTGATTTCTTTCTGCATCTCCAAAGGCCTGGGCTGAGCTGCGAGTGCAGAAATGAGGTATGCTGAGCTGCTTGGGTTGTGCTGCACTGAGCTCTCTCATTTAAGCACCAGCCAATTAAATCAAACATCATTCATTACATCAGGCATGCCTCCTAGCCAACTGCAGATGTAATGAGCAACAGATGAGGTTCATGTATCATTGGCTCATGTCCACAGCAACAGAACTAGGCACTTTCACCTGGCCAAGTTGACAACTGAATCTAACTACCACAACTCTTAAGAAAAAAAATTCTCTAGCTAAATTGCAATTCCTTTCTGGGCTAAGTTTTGCATATAAAGAAAAATTAATTTCTTAGCCTGTTCCTAAGGAGCTGCCTTTATGTAAAAATTCATATACATGGACACCTGAGTCAGAGACTATTCAATGGGAACAATACCATGCCAAATGAAAGTCAGTACACATTAATGGTTCCTATGGAATAGTAAGGGATTTGTCCCCTAAGGGGTACACAATTCAGAATTGTAGTTCTGACTCAAAATGTTTGGTTAGGGGACTTCCGGGTCAAGATGGCAGCTTAACAACGTGCGCGTTTTAGTTCGTCCTCCAGAACAACTACTAAATAACCAGAAACAGTATAGAACAGCTCCTGGGGCCACGTCCGTGACCAGACACACAGCATACCCCAGTCTGGACCAGCTGGACCAGCTGTGAGCCCCCCCCAGAACCGTGAGTTCCCAAAGCTGTGGCGGCCAGTGCCCCTCCCCCACAGGCTGCTTCCCAGAGGGGAAAGGAAAGGACTCTACCAGCAGCAGGGACTGGGCACAATCAAACGCCAATTGTGGGACTAATTAACAAATTCTGACTACTAAAATTAGGCCCCCAGCTTAGGTGAACCTGATCAAAGCGGAGG